>MJUU01072708.1:121723-133468 GCA_002080025.1 Modiolus philippinarum
GACCTCAATTTCACGGTCCAGTGAACATGTTAAGTTTTTGTGCTTAGTTTAGTTTCTCAGTAACTATAAGTGGTAGGTCAATGATATATGGTATGTAGATTGGTCTTAGGTAGTACATGACAGTCTGTCATATGGCTTTTGTCCTTGACCTCAATTTCATGGTCTAGTAATCATGTTAAGTTTTTATGATTAGTTTAGTTTCTCAGTAACTATAAGTGGTAGGTCAATGATATTTGGTATACAGGTGGGTCTTGAGTAGTACATGACAGTCTGCTATATTGCTTTTGTCTGTGACCTCAATTTCACGGTCCAGTGAACATGTTAAGTTTTTGTGTTTAGTTTAGTTTCTCAGTAACTATAAATGGTAGGTTAATGATATTTGGTATATAGGTTGGTCTTGAGAAGTACATGACAGTCTGCCTGTGACCTCAATTTCACGGTCCAATGATCATGTTAAGTTTTTGTGCTTAGTTTAATTTCTCAGTAACTATACGTGGTAGGTCAATGATATTTGGTATATAGGTTGGTCTTAGGTAGTACATGACAGTCTGTCATGTGGCTTTTGTCCTTGACCTCAATTTCACGGTCTAGTGAGCATGTTAAGTTTTTGTGATTAGGTCATTTTCTCAGTAACTATAAGTGGTAGGTCAATGATATTTGGTATATAGGTTGGTCTTAGGTAGTACATGACAGTCTGTCATATGGCTTTTGTCCTGGACCTCAATTTCACGGTCTGGTGAGCATGTTAAGTTTTTGTGATTAGGTAATTTTCTCAGTAACTATAAGTGGTAGGTCAATGATATTTGGTATATAGGTTGGTCTTGAGTAGTACATGACAGTCTGCTATATGTTTTTTGTCTGTGACCTCAATTTCACGGTCCAATGAACTTGTTAAGTTTTTGTGCTTAGTTTAGTTTCTCAGTAACTATAAGTGGTAGGTCAATGATATTTGGTATGTAGGTTGGTCTTAGATAGTACATGACAGTCTGTCATATGGCTTTTGTCCTTGACCTCAATTTAACGGTCTAGTGAGCATGTTAAGTTTTAGTGATTAGGTCATTTTCTCAGTAACTATAAGTGGTAGGTCAATGATATTTGGTATATAGGTTGGTCTTGGGTAGTACATGACAGTCTGCTATATGGTTTTTGTCTTTGACCTCAATTTCTCGGTCATGTTAAGTTTCCCAGTATCTTTTAATGTAAGGTCAATAATATTTGGTATTTGGGTTTGTCTTAAATGGAACATGACATCCTGCTGTTTGGCTTTAGCCCTTGACCTCATTTTCACGGTCTAATGAACGTGTTTGGTTTGTAGTATCTATCAGTGGTCACTGATATTTTTTTTTTGGTGATTCATGACAGTCTGCTCTATTTCCTTTGTCTAGCGTTCACAGTCTAGCGAATATGTTTTATTTTCTGATTTAGTCAGTTTGAGAATTCACATCAATTTTGCGACCATGAAGGGACGGGCGAGACATCAATTTGGGTCCACACTTGTTTGTTTTAGGGTAAGATCAGAATTAATAAAAACAAGCATGTATAAATTTTACCTAAAATGAGTCAGGCTGAATCCATTTTAACTCAAGAAACCTTTATTTTTAATATTTCAGTCAATTCCCACTGAAGCTGTTTTCACCAGTTGTGGCAATTTCCAACAGCCTATATAGTTCTATATTTAGAAAGCCAGGAACTGCCAAACCAAAGGAGTCAACATCTAGATCTTCGGACACCAGATCATCACCAAAGAAACATTTCAGACTTCAGGAAGGTCCAAGATGACCCCTGGTGTTACTTTAGTCCTATATTTGATATTTTCAACATGTAATGTTCTATCATTATGCCCTTAGACCAAGGGGATATTGTCTTTCAGTTTTAATTTTAATATTACACAAATGAGACCTAGCTTTTCATCAAACTAATTGCTCTGAAATCAGTCACACTCAAATGTAGAGAGAAGTAAAGAATGTAATCAAAAAGCAATACAACTCAAAACCTTCAAATAATTAAAGAGATAAAAAGGTCTGTTTAATTATTAATATTTTTAAATACATTTTGTGATTGTATTATGGATTATAATTTTACACTTCCACTTTCTTATTTAAACCAATTAATGTCTGAATCAATTCTCGCTAAATTAGATATGAAATATTGCAACAAACAATAAAAAAAGTAAATGAGGTATGTACAGTTCTTGCTAAGCAAAGTAGATGTGTTTTTATTGATTTTGTTTTCTTTTTCCTTTTTGTTGTTACGAAAGGCTATGGAGTAAATGAACATGAGACCATAACACATATGTTAACTCCAACTGCAATAATTTTAATGAGCTGTATGGCCATTTCCGAAATTTATTGTTTGCAATTTTTTAAGTCCAAAAAGTGTCTTCAGTAATTGTTTATAGTGTTGTGCAATTAGTTGAAAATTCCAACTGATTATCTATTATAATTAGTTAGGGTCAACGAACCGATTATCTATTACTATCTGTTAATGGTAAAATGCTAACATTGGTATGGTGTGAGGATATTCATATTTGGGGGATATTTGACTAAATTTTGGCTATTGGCTGTATATTTTCCTTCATAAAAAACATGAAATTTAAATTTTCCTTCTATAACGAGTGCTTTTTAGCTCACCTGACCCGCAGGGTCAGTGTGAGCTATTGCCATCACTTGGGGTCCGTCGTCCGTCTGTCCGTTAAACTTTTTCACATATTCATCTTCTCCTCTGAAACCACTGAAGCAAATTCAACCAAACTTTACAGGAATGATGTATGGAAGGTCCTTTACAAAGATTGCTCATTTCATTCCGATCCGATTAAAAAAAATGGCTGCCAGCGCAGAACTTAGGTTTAACATTGGACCCTATGGGAAAAATCACATTTTCATCTTCTGCTCTGAAAAGGCTGAAGCAAATTGAACCAAACTTTACAGGAATGATGTACTTAAAGTCCTTAACAAAGATGGCTCATTTCGTTCCGATCCGACGAAAAACATGGCAGCCAGCACGGAACATGGTTTAACATAGGACCCTATGGGAAAATCACATTTTCATCTACTCCTCTGAAACCACTGAAGCAAATTCAACCAAACTTTACAGGAATGATTATGGAAGGTCCTTTACAAAGACTGCTCATTTTGTTCCGATCCAATAAAAAACATGGCTGCCAGCGCGGAACTTAGGTTTAACATTGGACCCTATGGGAAAAATCACATTTTCATCTTCTGCTCTGAAAAGGCTGAAGCAAATTGAACCAAACTTTACAGGAATGATGTACTAAAGGTCCTTAACAAAGATTGCTCATTTTATTCCGATCCGATGAAAAACATGGCCGCCAGCACGGAACATTGTTTAACATAGGACCCTATGGGAAAATCACATTTTCATCTACTCCTCTGAAACCACTGAAGCAAATTCAACCAAACTTTACAGGAATGATATATGGAAGGTTCTTTACAAAGATTGCTCATTTTGTTCCAATCCGAAACAAAAAATGGCCACCAGCGTGGAACTTAGGTTTAACATTGGACCCTATGGGAAAAATCACATTTTCATCTTCTGTTCTGAAAAGGCTGAAGCAAATTGAACCAAACTTTGCAGGAATGATGTACTTAAGAATGATGTACTTAAGGTCCTTAACAAAGATTGCTCATTTCGTTCCGATCCGACGAAAAACATGGCTGCAAGCACAGAACATGGTTTAACATAGGACCCTATGGGAAAATCACATTTTCATCTACTCCTCTGAAACCACCGAAGTAAATTCAACCAAACTTTACAGGAATGATGTATGGAAGGTCCTTTACAAAGATTGCTCATTTTGTTCTGATCCGATAAAAAACATGGCTGGCAGCGCTGAACTTAGGTTTAACATTGGACCCTATGGTAAAAATCACATTTTCATCTTCTGCTCTGAAAAGGCTGAAGCAAATTGAACCAAACTTTACAGGAATGATGTACTAAAGGTCCTTAACAAAGTTTGCTCATTTTGTTCCAATCCAACGAAAAAAACATGGCTGCCAGCACGGAACATGGTTTAACATAGGATCCTATGGGAAAATCACATTTTCATCTACTCCTCTGAAACCACCTAAGTAAATTCAACCAAACTTTACAGGAATGGTGTATGGAAGGTCCTTTACAAAGATTGCTCGTTTTGTTCCGATCCGATAAAAAACATGGCTGCCAGCGCGGAACTTAGGTTTAACATTGGACCCTATGGGAAAAATCACATTTTCATCTTCTGCTCTGAAGAGGCTGAAGCAAATTGAACCAAACATTACAGGAATGATGTACTAAAGGTCCTTAACAAACATTGCACATTTCGTTCTTATCCGATGAAAAACATGGCAGCCAGCATGGAACATTGTTTAACATAGGACCCTATGGGAAAAATCACATTTTCATCTACTCCTCTGAAACCACTGAAGTAAATTCAACCAAACTTTACAGGAATGATGTATGGAAGGTCCTTTACAAAGATTGCTCGTTTTGTTCCGATCCGATAAAAAACATGGCTGCCAGCGCGGAACTTAGGTTTAACATTGGACCCTATGGGAAAAATCACATTTTCATCTTCTGCTCTGAAGAGGCTGAAGCAAATTGAACCAAACTTTACAGGAATGATGTACTAAAAGTCCTTAACAAAGATTGGACATTTCGTTCTTATCCGATGAAAAACATGGCAGCCAGCACAGAACATTGTTTAACATAGGACCCTATGGGAAAATCACATTTTCATCTACTCCTCTGAAACCACTGAAGCAAATTCAACCAAACTTTACAGGAATGATGTATGGAAGGTCCTTAACAAACATTGCTCATTTTGTTTCGATCCGATAAAAAACATGGCCGCCAGTGCGGAACTTGGGTTTAACATAGGACCTTATGGGAAATATCACATTTTCATCTTCTGCTCTGAAAAGGCTGAAGCAAATTGAACCAAAATTTACAGGAGTGATGTACTTAAGGTCCTTAACAAAGATTGCTCATTTCATTCCGATTCGACGAAAAACATGGCCGCCAGCACAGAACATGGTTTAACATAGGACCCTATGGGAAAATCACATTTTCATCTACTCCTCTGAAACCACTGAAGTAAATTCAACCAAACTTTACAGGAATGATGTACTAAAGATCCTTAACAAAGATTGCTCATATTGTTCCGATCCAATGAAAAACATGGCAGCCAGCACGAAACATGGTTTAACATAAGGAACCTATGGGAAAATCATATTTTCATCTACTCCTCTGAATTCAACCTAACTTTACAGGAATGATGGCTGAAGTTACTTTACAAAAATTGCACATTTCATTTCAATCCGACAAAAAACATTGCCTCAAGTGCAAAGCATAGTTTAACATTGGAGCCCAGTATGAGAAAACCATCCTTTTCATCATCTTTTCTCAAAACAATTAAAGCAAATTATACTAATTGTATAGAAGGTCCTTTGCAAAAATTACTCATTCCAATAGAATCAGACAAAACACACAACATACATAAACGACCTACCCCATTGGTAAAAAACATGATCATTTTTGGTCATGCATGGCATAGAAGCGTTTTGTCAGGTGATCGATACAGGCTCAGTCTCTGAGCCTCTAGTTTTGACTTATTAAAACACATTAAGAATATTTTCAGGTTGAATTCATTACCAAAAAAAAAAAAGACCAAAATAATGGTATTTAAGGAGAAGATAAAATTTTAATTGATAATAGATTTTCCAAATCTTCAATTGATTCATCACATCTAGATGGCCAGCCAACCTATTTGAGACTTTTTTTATCATCAGAACATCACTAATTTTTAATCAGTATACAAACTGTATTATATTTTATTTTTACTACTCAAAATTTCCCAACACAATAATTGATAAGCAGTTATGTAGATTTTCATGGACTTTCAATTATTTTTGTCAGATGATGTATATGATGTACTTGTTTGTGTAAAACATAATTATTGAGTTTCTTGCTAAATTTTTTAATTCATTTGATCTCATTTGCATGTACCTATATGGGTATTGTATACTAGATTTATTTTTATCAATAAGTATTTTTTAGTTCATAATACCGTACATCGGGATATTTTCGTGTGTGTTTAATTTACACTTTGTTCGTGGTTGACAATCTAGCGCAAAAAGTTTCAGTGTCCATTCAAATGCATTCGAAAAAAAAAGCTAAAACGTGAACTATAAACACAGCGAATAAATCCCTGTCTAGTTGTATACCAAAGTTGCTAACTAAAGCAGATGCGAAATAACCTGATATATGGCATATGATTTGCAAGCCCCTAGTCTACATACCAACAAATATTTTCAGTTTTCCTTTGAGGGGCTAAAAGAATGAATTGAAAATTATGCAATTTTCTCAAATTTTTAAAATTTGTTTGCACATGTTTTTGTAGATTTGAATTTTTTCTCTTTAGAGCCTAAATATGATAAATCACAATGCATCCCCAAAAATTTATTTAAGTATATAAGATACAGTCAAATCTGCCAGTAATGGGCATTATAGGGAGGAATGGATATTTGTCTTTATAGAAAGGTGGCCTTTATACAGAGGTTAATTGTTGGGCAGTGAAATTAAATTCACTATAAAAGAGTACAAGTACAAACAATGTATTGTAATGTCATGTTTGTAATGTTTTGGTTTGAATGTAAAGATTGTGTTTTAGGGTAGACAAAAAATTAGATGTTTCAAGTTTTATCTTTAATTATCTGACATTGGTTTTAGGAAATATCTGAAGGTTAAAGATAATTGATGCATAAAATCTTCATTTCTTTCCCAAGTCATTGCTTTACTGGGCCCATTATATAGAACCTAATTGCCAATATGACCAAAAAGGAGTGTGTATATATAGGAAATTGCATCGAGGGGCCATAGACTGCGTGATACAGACAGGTACCGGCTTTATAGAAGTGCCCCTTAATACAGGTTTGACTGTACATAAATACAGTGGTATCTGTATAACATATATGTCACTTTTCTTCCATCCTTTCAATTCAAATACAACACAGAGGTCTTTTACTTGAGAGTATTTGTACATTCTTTAATTATTGACATCTTTGAGGTTTACTCCTGACTCAGTACTCTACTGACCTAGTAAAGATTGGTTGATGGAGTCAACATGGTCAATAAATACGTTATTAAATGTAATAATAGATTTTGCTTTTTAATGAGTACTAAAACCAACATATTAGTACTTCTCAGAATAAGTAAAAGATAAGGAAATCAACACTGTTTAACTGTATTATAAAAATGTTAAACTTCCATGGCTAAAACTGCAATAACTTGAACACCATCAATGTTTTCAACATGTGTGCAAGCTTAAGCATAGTTCTACCCCTTGATCTCATTTACTCCATATCCTTTTGTAAAATATTCTACCCCTTTAAGCTCCAACCATTTTCATTGGTCCTTTGGATGTTTAAATGTACATTCAACAAAATAGGAATACATGTATCTTTTTTAGCTCACCTGGCTATGCCAGGGTGAGCTTTTGCCATCACTTGGCGTCCGTCGTCCATCCGTCCGTCCGTCGTCCGTCCGTCGTTAGCTCACTTTCAAAAATCTCCTCTGAAACCACTGGGTCAAATGGAACCAAACTTCAAGTGAATCATCACTAGGGTATCTAGTTTCAAATTTTTTATTTGTATGTCTTAGGTCAAACAACATGGCTGCCGTTACTAAAAATAGAACATAGGGGTAAATTACAGTTTTTGGCAAATAACTCAAAAACCGTTACAGATATAAAAAATCTGACAAAGTAAATATGATCAGCATGAGAAGATCTACATATGCTGAAATTTTGAAGAAAATCTGACAATCCATCTAAGAGTTATTGCCCTTTTTCCATAAAATTTTCAAAATTTTGATGTTTTTTATTTTTTATTGAAAAAACTATAACAGATAGAGGTTAAGTTTAAATTGCAAAAATGTTCATCATGTTAAGATCTACCCACATGGATATTTTGAAGAAAATCCAAGTACCTATATATGAGTTGTGGTCCTTTATTGGTCAAATTTTTCGTGATTTTTTACTTTATGTCCTATATTTCAAAAACGCTTTGAGATAGAGGTCAAGTTTAAAATGCAAAAATGTTCAGCATGTTAAGGACTATATTTTATTGAACACATTCAAGTTTTCCAACTGCTTCCAAGATGGCCGCCAGCGGGGAACTTAGTTTACCATTTGACCTAATGGGAAAATTCATACAAAGAACTTCTTCTTGAGAACCACTGAATGGATTTGAATGAAACTTGGCATGAATGATGCTTATGAGGTGCTGACGAAGTGTTGTTACTTTAGTGCCGATCCATCATCCAACATGGCCGCCAGCGGGGATCTTAATTTTAACATTGGACCCTATTGGAAAATGCATACAAAGAACTTTTACTTAAGAACCACTGAATGGATTTGAACCAAACATGGCATGAATGATATTTATGAGGTGCTGACCAAGTGTTATTACTTTGGTGCCAATCTGTCATCTTACATGCGGACAGCATTGTACCCTATGGGAAATGCACACAAAGATCTTCTAGAGAACTGCTAACTGGATTTAAATCAAACATGACATGAATGATGCCTGTCAGGTGCTGACCAAGTGTCACCAGCTGTGAACTTAAGTTAACAAAAGATCTTCTTCTAGAGAACTGACTCCAAACTTTGCTTATGAGAAGCTTACCAAGTGTTGTTACTTCAGTTCTGATCATCCAACATGGCTGCCAGCAATGGGGAAATGCATACAAAGATATCATGGAAAACCATTGAATGGATTCAATTTAAACATTGCATAAATGAAACTTGTGAGATTTTGATTTGACCAAGCTTGTTACTTTGGTGCTGATCCGTCTTCCGACATGGCCACCAGTAGCAAAACATAGTTTAACATTGGACCCAGTGGGAAATGCATAAAAAGATCTTCTCCTCTGAGACTGCTTGAACAATTTCAGTAGAATTTTGATATGATAGTCCTTATGTGACCCTCTTCAATGTTTTATGTTAAATAGCTGCCAGCAGGGAACGTAGATTAACTTAGTCCCTTAAGTTTGGAAACTGCATTCAAAAATCTTCTCTGAAACTGCTGAACAATTTTAATTAAATTTTATAAAAAGTTTCTGATTCTTATGTACATACACCACCAAAGACGGACCATCAATTTGGAATTATAGTGCTGCAGGTCCCAGGTGAGCGATACAGGCTCTTGAGAGCCTCTTGTTTTAAAGTTTTACTTGGTTGCTTTGTAGATACAGTTTACACCACTGTTCAGTTCTTTTTCATCCAACATGGCGAAACTTTTCTGTTTTGTTTACAACAGATGTCAGAATAAGAGGAATGCTAATAACAATGCACAATTTGATTGGTTATTCTGCAATGAAATGTTGTCTCTGGTCGGCCAAGTGAAAAGGTCAAAGTAGAACTCATGTGAGGTTAAATTACTGTGACATACAAGCAGTAGCATCTTAGATACATGTATATACCATATTCTGTATATTTTCTATCAAGAAAGTTTTAAATCAAAAGAAACAAATTCAGTGTATAAATTTTGTGATGTGTTCATGTTGTTTTATTGAAAATAATGATAAAGATTGCTTAGAATTAAGAGTTGACATATTTCAGTAGTTAGTTATTATAAAAGTTGATTATACAGAGAGAATTATCACAAGATATAGAATTCCTAAGGGATAGCAATATAGATTGACACATGCCATAGGCAAAGGTATTATTGATGTGTCAGTCCATAATGCTATACCAAGGCAGTCTATATCATTATTAATCTCTCTTTACTAGTAACTAATCTGTATCAACACGACCATTGTATTTATTTTATTTTATTTGAAGAACATTGAAAAACAATAATTTTTTCAACATTGAATTGTTAACAACTGCAACCAAAAGCTCAAATAATCATTTAACCAAATTACTTGTAAAATTACAAAATGTATGAATTTATAACGCATGGCAATTTGGTACTGTTAACATGAGTGGTTCCATGTTTCACAATTATGGAAAATATAAATCTTAGAAATTTTGAACGATTATAATTGACAGATGAATACTACAATATCCAGATTTATAGTATAGTATCTGTAGTTATAGAAATAATACATTATCATATTAACTTCTTTGTATTTATGATGTCCATTGTGTTGAAATTATCTTGTTTGAAAGTGATGTAATGTTAATGAATGTTATTTATTAAAAATTATTATTTTATCACTGTCTTTAAGTTTAGTTCAATGTATTTTTTTTTCATTTTATCACCAGATAAATACCTCTTTGTTTGTTATACCCCGTCACACTTAGTGGTGAGGTATTATGTGATACCATGAGTGGTTTGTCTGTCCGTCTGTTCCCAGAAGGTTTCTGACTGATAACTTATGAAAGGAATAACAAACAGTCTTCAAACTTGGTATGTAAGTTGTCTACCACAAAACTCAGGTGATGAAGTGTAAATTACTGTTATGATTCTCTTATCCAACGTGACATCACAGCACTGGTTGACCAATCAGATCAGGGGGTCTAAATTTTACACCCTGATATAGAGAGGTGAAACAATCGATGTTTAACTATATAATCTATGTAAAAAATAATATTTTTGAATTCAGTATCTTCCTTGTTACAATAACTATGATCTTGGAAATTCAGATATGATATTAATATTGACGTTTTAAATGTAAAGTCTGAGTTTCATTTAATATATCTTGAAAAATAAAAGGAAAAAACCAAAGTTGAATTTACCTAGATATATAGTAAAATTTTGACCTTTTTGACGAATGACCACCTAATTAGGTAAAGTGCCTGGATCTCCAGATAAGAGAATAGTTTGGACAATATTGTATGAAAGCCAGTAGTTACTATTCACATTACACAACTGCATGTATAACAACCTAGATAGAAAAATTCCAGCTGCAGAAACCTTTATTTTCATAGAAATCAAACATCAAACATCACAGTTTCAGGGTTAACAATTAAAAAGACTTGATCAATTGTTGTTTTGCCTAGTGCAAGCAGACCCAGTGCATAGTGATTACTATCAATTATCTCCTTCAAAACTGCAAGTCCAATTCCAACCAAGTTTTCATGATGTTTGCTTGCCAAATAATGTTGTTAACTGAGTTAAAAATGACTCATTTGTTAATGTTGCTTGTTAATCCCCATCTTCTTCAAAACTACAAGTCCCATTACAGCCAAGCTGTCGGGATGTATAGAGATGATGTACTGTAGTTGTGCACCTGATCCATGAAATTTTGATTTTTTGGCTATTTAAGAGGTTTTCTGAGATGATGTACTGTAGTTGTGCACCTGATCCATGAAATTTTGATTTTTTTGCTATTTAAGAGGTTTTCTGAGATGATGTACTGTAGTTGTGCACCTGATCCATGAAATTTTGATTTTTTGGCTATTTAAGAGGTTTTCTGAGATGATGTACTGTAGTTGTGCACCTGATCCATGAAATTTTGTTTTTTGGCTATTTAAGAGGTTTTCTGAGATGATGTACGGTAGTTGTGCACCTGATCCATGAAATTTTGATTTTTTGGCTATTTAAGAGGTTTTCTGAGATGATGTACTGTAGTTGTGCACCTGATCCATGAAATTTTGATTTTTTTTGCTATTTAAGAGGTTTTCTGGGATGATGTACTGTAGTTGTGCACCTGATCCATGAAATTTTGATTTTTTGGCTATTTAAGAGGTTTTCTGAGATGATGTACTGTAGTTGTGCACCTGATCCATGAAATTTTGATTTT
>MJUU01072708.1:133532-149061 GCA_002080025.1 Modiolus philippinarum
GAGATGATGTACTGTAGTTGTGCACCTGATCCATGAAATTTTGATTTTTTGGCTATTTAAGAGGTTTTCTGAGATGATGTACTGTAGTTGTGCACCTGATCCATGATATTTTGATTTTTTGGCTATTTAAGAGGTTTTCTGAGCTAAAATATCTTATTTGTTATCTGAATTGGTTTATCTGCAAAACCTTCAAAACTGTCAGTTAGATTCCAACATGACTTTCAGGATTTATCGTCTCACATGACCTAGAAGTGCACCTGATACTTGAAATTTTAATTTAACTGATATAGAGGTTCAATCAGACAGAATTGCTATTTGTATAATCTTTACAGTCTGTTGCACATATTACTGTTTTCTGATAACTTTGATATTTTTCTTGATTAAACCATTGTGTCCATATTTGTATTGTGTCGACACTTGTACTTTGTCCACACCTAGACCAAACTTGAACCTGATCTGGTTTGAGTATGGTCAATTGAGTTTTTATGAAGTAATGGGCCTTGGTTTCAAAGGTTTTGCTATTTATCAATTTTCGACCCCTTTTCACTCTCTATGAGCTTTTGCAACTACTTTTCGTCTGTTTTTCATCCATCCGATGTAAATTTTTCAATTAAAGATCTCCTCTGAAACTTCTGGCCTAGCCGGGCATGGAATCAAACTTGGCCACAATAGTTCTTAGATTGTCCTGCAAAAAAGGGTTTTGGGTCCACACTATATCCAAGATGACCACCAGTGGAAAAACGCATTCAAAGATCTTCTCTTCTTAACACTGCAGAGGCAACGGGAACATAACTTGGCCACAATAGTCCCTAGATGAGCCCAGTGAAATTATCTTTTCAGGTCAGAAGTCTATCCTAGATGGCCCCATAAGGGGACAATAGTTTTAAAATTGGACCCTATGAGAAAACCCATTCAAAGATGTTCTCCTCTAAAATTCTGAGCTTATTGGAATTAAACTTGGCTACAATAGTCCTTAGATGGTCTTTTGCAAAAAAAAGGTGTTTTTCAGGTCAGCACTATATCCAAGATGGATGCCATTGGGGAACATAGTTCTCACATTGGACCCGATGGGAAAAAATTTCTAAAATTTGGCTTCTGAAAATGTCAATGCAATTGAAACCAAACTTTGCCACAATAGTCCCTAGATTGTCCCCTTCAAAATAGGTGTTCATGTCCACACTATAACCAAGATGGCTGCCAGCGAGGAACATAGTATTAACATCGGATCCTATTGGAAAACACATTCAAGTATCTTCTCTTCTGAAACTGCTTAGCAAATTGGAACAAAACTTGGCCATAATAGTCTTTGAAAGTGCCTTTGCAAAAAGGTGGTTTTTTCAGGTCAGCGCTATTTCCAAGATGATTTCCAGCGCTGAACATAGTTTAACATTTGACCCTATGATATACACATTTATAGATCTTCTCCTCTGAAACTGCAGAGCCATTTTGAGCCAAACTTGGACACAATAGTCATGAGGTAGATCTCTGCAAAAGTTATTTTTCAGATGAGCGCTATATCCAAGATAGCTACTTACAGGGAACATATTTTTAACATTTTACCCAATGGAACAACACATTCAAAGATCTTCTAGTATGAAACAAAGTTGGCCATAATAGTCTTTAGGTAATCCCCTGCAAAAAAGGTATTTCTCTGGTCTATATCAAAGATGACCGACAACAGGGAACATAGTTTTAACATTGGACCCTATTGGAGAATGCATTCAAAGATTTTCTCTGACACTGCAGAGCAATTTGGAACCAAACTTGGCCATAATAGTGTTTATGTGGTCCCCTGCAAAAAAAATTGTTTTTAGGTCAACACTATATCCAAGATGGCCGCCAGTGGGGAACATAGTTTTATCATTTGACCGTATGGGAAAACGCATTCAACTTCCATCTCTAAAAATGTTGAGCCTATGGCTACAATAGCCTTAAGGTGATCCGTGCAAAAGAGATGTTTTCTAGGTCCACGCTATATCCAAGATGGCTGCCAGCAGGAAACCATGATGGCTTTCACACTGGCCCATATGGGAAAACACATTCTAAGATCTTCTGTAAAACTGATGGCTAATTGCAATTAAACTTTGCCACAATAGTCTTTAGGTGGTCCCCTGCAAAAAAAGGGAACCAAACTTGGATCCAGGTTAAACACATTCAAATGTCTTGTCCTCTAACACCACTAGGCAAAGTAGAACCATAGTTTAATTTAGATCCTTAAACAAAAACTGTTCAGGTTGAAGGCCTCTTGTTTTAATAAGTTGTAGGTATTGTTCTGATATATGATATGTGAGTCTACCTCTTTTGTTCACACTGAGTAGCAATAGTATCGAAATGTTGCACAATATACCATTAAAGTAGAGTTGTCCTCATGCCACGAAATCGTTCTCCAATAACATGAGAATTAGAATTGAAACATCGTTGTCTACCATTCGGAATATCATTAAACCATTCTTATCTTTCAATCAGCAACAGGTGCATTAAAGGTTGCAATCCTCACAGAATCAGTAAACATGTACATCTAAACATCGTTGTCCTCTCAGTATAAGAACCAAAATGTTGAGAGCAGCAAGATGAGAGCATTGTTGTTCTCCCACCATTAGTAGCATTGAAAATTGTCTGCATCAAAACTTCAACCCACAGAAGAAGCATTAGAACATCGTTGTCCGCAGAGCAGGGTAGTATTCATACACTGTTTTTCGGCTTACAACCAGCACATTTGTATGAAAATATGGTTGTTATTAGAAGCATTAGCACTTAAACGTCGTTATTGGGATAACAGTAGTAGTATCGGATAACAATAGTAGTATCAGCACGTCTTTGTCGACCCTGCAGTAGAAGGATTAAACCATTCTCCGACATAGAAGCATTAGAGTATCGTTGTCTTGTCATAGCATATCAACAGTAAAACATCTTTTTTCTACCATCACGGCTGGGGACAACCACTTGCATAAAGCATTGTTGACTCCACAGCATCAGCACCATTAAAACATCATAAAAATTCATAGCATAGCAATTGTCGGCCACAATTGGGTTGGTGAAATAGTTGTCCTTCTACTTCTAGCAGCAGCAAAAGCATTGAAATGACGTAAAGACATCTCCCAACTAAGCAGTGGTATTAATAAAGACTTGTCCTTCTAGCATCAGCAGAACATTCGTTTATTACTTTCCTCACAGCACAATGTTGTTAACACATCACTATTCTAGCTATTCAATTCAACATTTTATTTAGAGGGAATGGAAACGCGGTCCAACATCAAAAGAAGTGACACGCTACGCCGTGTCATCGTCATTTAATCAGGAATTATATGCAAACATCATTTTAAGTAGCAGTACATTAAAACATTGTTGACTCGTTAAAACATTGCTGACTTCCTTCGGCAGCAGCATTTAAGAATCAGTGGCTCCTAAGCAGGAGTAGCGTTAAAACATGGTTTAACCTGGATTAACACACCACTTATTAATAAAAGGGTATATGACAGCTTTCTTACAATTTTTTGTTGGGCTGTGTGCTTCTTGAATTGTCGTATTTCCAATGGATTTTCCCTCTCCCTCTCATTGCTTTTGACTTTTGTTTTCACTTTTATTCTGACAAACTGCTCATTTTTATTCTGACACACTGCTCATTTTTATTTTGACACATTGCTCATTTTGTTTCAAATGGAGATTTTTTTTGTATTTGTCTATATGTTGTATTCGTCCACTAGCTTAAGACACTAGTGCTTTTTCCGGGAAACGGATGACTGTGGTTGTAGAGGACTTTGCCAGTTTAATTTATGTTTGTTGACAATCCCGCCCCATGACCAGCAAAGACATGGATGTAGCGTTGTTCGACAATTAGCAAAGAATTCCGCACAAACAAGTTCTAGGGGCAGTCTTGAACTTGCTATATAGGTATGAGCAAATCCTCATGGTGACTTCAAGATAAAGAACAAAAACAAAAGCGTCGTTCCGTCGCTTGTTTTTGCGATGTATTTGTAGAGAATTTGTCTCATGTGCATTTACTCCATAATATTTCATTCACCATTTAGATATATTCTTGTCAAACGTCTTATTTTGTTTTCTATGATCCTTATTATTGATGGATACGGAGACCTGAGGTTTGTACCAAATGACATGGTGTATTCAGAGAAGATATTTGAAAACGTGTTCCCATATTGTTCAATTGACGCCATCAGAAAAGATGGCCATCCATGCACTTTCCTGTTTGACACAGAAAATAGTTGTTAAAGACCCCGGGCGTAAATTTTCTCAACATTTTGGAAATCAAATTATGGATGGTCATTATTTTTACAAAAAAAAAAGGAATACAAGGATATATATTTATGGTTGCTGGGAAGAATTTAAAAAAAAAATATGTGGTCCTTGAGACTTTCAGGAGGTTTACCTTAATTGGAATCAAATATTTTGGATATCCAATTAGTGGAAATGTTTGTCCGAATTAAAACATATTCTAAAAGTATATGGTTGTTAAGTAGAAAAAAGGGGTATGATTACTAGGTAGATTTGAAAAAAATATGTGGTCTTTGAGACATTCAGGAAATTTACAAAAGTGTGAACTTGAATCAAATTCCGAAAACTTACTACACATCTGCAGACTATATTCAACAATTCTATAACAAAATCCATAAATCCGAAAATGTAGGAGTTTCAGTGACAAGCTCACATGTGTCAAAATCGACATCGTTGGGTCTCTTGTTTGCACCAAACCAAGTTTAAAAAATCCGATACTTATTTTGCATCTGCAGCATATATGTAACAATTCTATGACAAAATAAAACACTAAATCCAAAAATGTAGAAGGAGTTCCACTGACAAGCTCACACTAGAAAAAGAAATAGACGTAGTATAGCTATAATGTATATAAATGAATATTTGTTAGATTTATGACAGCGTATATTCAAAATCCCCGCGAAAAGGCATCTTCAGTGCAGGAAAAGTATTTTCCATTTTTTTATGCAAATTAGCCAACGGAACCTTTTCTTTTTTTTTAGCAAACTTGTTCGTTGTTGTCGAATTTATTCCCCAAACAGACCCAGGTCTGAGAGGTTGTCACGACTTGAAAGTTGTATCTTTTCACGAACGATCAGATACATTACGAATTTGGCATAGCTAGAATAAAAGTCTTTTTACTGAACGTGACAGTTTCACGAAATTTCGATTCTGGATGTCCAAGAATCGGAGGAAAGTTACTGTGGCACCGCGTCCCATTTGCATAAAAAATGTGGATTCTTATTTTATTCAACACTTAACGAAATTTGGCAGAAAAACGCACGGTTTAACTTACACAATTTAACGAAATCCAATAGCAAAAAATATACCAAATAAATCAATAAACTATCTACTGTTTTTATAATGATATATATAAATTCTAGAAGCTTTCGCTTGCGTTTTTATATTTCTTCCCGGGATACATCTCTATTTCAAAACTCTTATTAGTGATGCTCTTGATACGCAGCTGCACTCGAAATCAAAATGTTCGAATCCCAGTCGGGTCAAACAACTTTCGTTTTTTTTCGTCTTGTTTTTGTGCATAGAATAAAAAAAGGTTAAACATAATTACACAGAACATTAACAGTGATTAACATTTAAACCAAAGATAAAAGTTTAACCGACAGATGCAGCCTCCGAAGGTGGGAATTGTTGTTGGGAGGAGGGGGTGTTTGGGTTGTCGAGTTAGGAGTTAAGCAATTTACAGAGCATACAGACAAACATAAGAATACACACTGTAAACGTGATGTATATTGTAGTCACATACAAAATGTTCACTTATTAAAGCATTAAGTGACTGATAATCACTTTCCTTTCAACTGGTAATTGAAAATCGTACGGACAAGCTGGCTAGAACCGATAATAGGCCATAAACTGTAGAAATTCATTGAGATGACGTTGCTATGGCAATTGTCCTTCATGCCAATTTACTACTGTGTTATCCAATTGGGCATGAAAGTATCGATGATCTATTCTTTTGATCAATTTCTGAACCGGTCGTCTCCGAATGTTTGCCAAAATCGACATCTTGGGCCTCTTGTTTGCACCAAGATCAATATAAAAACCCGAAAACTTATTGTGCATTTGCAGACTATATGCAACATTTCTATTACATAATTAACTACATAATGTAAGAGGAGTTTCCACTGTCAAGCTCAAATATGTCACAAACGACATCTTGTTTGTACCAGGACCACTATCAAAAATCTGAAATTACAAAAACAGGAAAACAGCAAACACCTACAATGGCCAGGAACTACAATCGCATGCCACAATTTACAAGCAAACTGAAAAAGAAAAACAATAATGAAAATAAGAGACAAACATAAATAACGATAGGAACTCGGGATAGCCGGACTTGGTACCGGCACTAGAAAAAGCCAGTGGTAGGGTTAAACCGGTTTATGGGTACCCAAACCTCCCCTTTCTCTATCCCGTTTCCATATAGTATCATAAACATGCGAATAAAACCCAATACAGTTAGACTACTAACTCAATGACCACTATCTAGGAACAAAAAAAGGCATAAGACAAAACGTAATTTTGAAAGAAGGGTCAAAGAGTGCTCGCCGCTAAACCGCCGGCTAGCTCAAGGAATCTAGTCTGCTGGTAAAACACTGTCGCACTACGGAAGAACAAAAATCAAACTCAAAATTCCCCGAAGGGTTTGGTAAAGAGTCTTCATGTATTTCAGTAGACATCGGCAGTATCAGTGAGAGGCCAGTATATATGTAAAGTCTTCAGGTCACTGGAATCCAAAGCCAATTTAACGAATTTGTTCAGAATATCTCGTCGATATCCACTATTACGTAAAGAATGTAAGTTATGTCCCAGTTTTTCTGGATTATTTATCTTTTTTTTTATCAACATTTCCATAAAATCAAGGATGAGAAATGCCCTTTGTAATTAGCTGTTTGCGAGTCACGTCATATCTAGATATCAAATGTTCATATCTTCTGTAAAACTTCTTAAAAGTATTTAATAATTTATGAAATCTGTAACCTTGTTGTAAAAGTTTGGATGTGAGAGTAAGGTTACGCTCAATAAAATCATCAAGGGTGGAACAAATGCGAGCGAATCGTACAAGTGGTGATATATACACCCCGTAGGATGGAGCTAGGAGGAACGTCGCCGTCGAGAAAGGGGAAATTGGTAATTGTAAAATCAAAATCATCCCTTTTATCATAAACTTTAGTTTTTATTTTACCAGAGTCAATGGTGATACTTAGATCCAGAAAAGGGCAGTATTTAGAATCATTGTTTGCCTTATTTAGTTTCAGTTATTGTGGGTAAATGGTGTCAACATAAGCTAAAAACTGGGGATTGTCAATAGTAAGGATATCGTCAATATACCTGCTATTATCATTGAAAATAGAAATAAGTTTATCACTATTTGGTACAGTTCCATTTTGTAGTTTTTTTCATGAATTCCCGTTCGTAACAGAACAGAAAAAGATCTGCAATGAGAGGTGCACAGTTAGTACCCATGGGGATTCCAATAACTTGATGATAAACAATGGTGCCGAAACGAACTGAAAGCTTATTGCGCATCTGCAGGCTATATGTATCAAAACTGAATCCATACATAAAAAAATCCATACATCAAAAGAAAAAAAATTAGCAAGGAGTCCCACCGACAAACAGAACAAAACAATATCCCCGCATTGCAGGGATAACTAATTTCCTCGCTAGCGAACATAAGGACTATTGGCCAAGTTAAGTTGCAAACTGTTCAGCAATGTCTGAGAAGAAGATGCCGTGAATGAGTTTTCTCGTAGAGGTTAATGTTAAGCTACCAATATCTTCTCAGTTGGTATGAAAAAGAAAGGAAATGGGGGAAATATCAAAGAGACAACTTCCCGGTCATCTCCAGGTTAAAAATGTAAGCGTACTTTCTTTCCGGCGTGCAGAATTTCCGGGTATATAAACAACCTATTGTATTTCTACCTTGGTGTTTATTCCGTCATGGTCAGTACTCCATTGTGATTGGTCAAAACAAAGCATCTAGAGGTCACCGTACAGTCTTGAACACCGTCAGGAACCTCAAACCATATAGCAAGCCCTAAAGGTCCCAAAAAATTTAAAAAGTGAATAAATCACTGGAAACAAATCGCATCTTAGAACGCGAATATTAAGATAAGAAGACAAGCCAATGACCAACAGAGACAACTTGGGACAGACGCAAGCATTGTAACTGTGCGCTGTAGGGTTAAACTCGTTCAGTTCTTGTGTCCAAAACCTCCACCTATATGTTGTGAATGGCTAAAAAATAAATAAACAACAACAACAACAACAACAACAAAACTCACAGTAAAAATCAAACAAGAAAAAAGTCCAACTTATCAAGACGAGAACCTTTACAATGAAGTGCATAAAATATGAAGACAATACACATTGATACTGTCTTGACAAATGATCGCTGTTACTGACAGCTAGCTGAGGACATAGTTTCCTTTGACTATGATATCGAGCCTTCTTGCATATGAAACTTCAATTGAAATACTTCTGAATAGATTTCGTATAACCATATCATCAATGGTGAAAAAAGAACATGATATTGTGCAATGCCAAATACTGCCAATATGAAAAAAAAATGTTTTAATTAAGTTACGGTGTAACAGCATTGAAGAGTTGATAAACATTTTCCCCAATAAAACCAGAAATTAAGATTTAACATCAATGCTATATTTATATCCTATATGAGTAGGTTTGTTCAACGGATCAATCAGTTTGGAAAATTTATGCGCTTTGTAAATGATACTCTATAGAATTTTGGATGCGAAATGTCCTGTTGTATAAGAGCCCTGCAACCAAATTTTGGATGCTGGATCCGCTGGCGAATAACACACAATTTACATTACAATACGGGTGACCTTTTCTGTTAATAAGTCGGGCATTTTCAGTCGCTGGCTGTTAAATGTTTTAGTGAGATAAATCAGTTTTGGACCATTTGGCGTTTTCTGTTCTGTTAAATTTTTGCAAAGGGAAATAAAGAAACACTGCTTAATCATAAAGATTGTGTTATTTATTTTTTAAATTCAATGTTAAGTGTTTTAGGGAAAATTAAAGCCTGTTAGCCAGTTAATGACCCCTAGCTCTTGACCCCTCACAATATTAAACAAACACCCCTATTCATGATCAAAACACTTAAAACAACATAGAATTTTTTGTGTATTTATTTTTTTAGCCATTCACCACACATAGGGTGGGTGGATCAAAGAAAACGAGTTTAATCCCACCGCAATTCTTGCGCCTGTCCCAAGTCAGGAATATGTTGGTCATTGGCTTGTCCTTGTCTTCTTATAAAATTTTACGGTTTCTTGATATTCTGGCTATTGTATGTGGTTTGTTTCCATAGACCAATTCCCAATTTCATTTTATGAATGATTTACCCCGATTGACCTAGGGTCAATCGGAGTAAGTTACGTCACGTAACATCATGTGTGATGTCTAAAAATCTATATTGTGATGTCAAATTTTCCGGAAAAAATTTACCAGTTGAAAACTCGTCTGTTGATTTACTATTCACTTCAATTTTCACCTTTTTGGGACCATTTAGGGATTGCTATATGGTGTTTATTGTCTCCTTGACATTTACCCCATTTCCTTTCTTTTTCATATAGAAACTGCTTTTCATTTCAATCAAATTTTAAAGTAAGTTTTATTTATAAGGTTAATTGAAGTTGTAATAGTTTAGACTATGCATTTAATTGTAAGGAGATGAGAGAAGGCATTAAAAATCTTAAAAGAAACAAGCAGTCAGGGATTGATTTAATCTATGATGAATTTTTAATTTTGGTAAAGATATCTTATTGTTACCAATTGTTAACCTATTTAACAGAATTATGTCATCAGGTATGTTTCCAGATTCTTGGAATACAGCATTAATGAAAGGAAGATATAACAGGAAACACTTACAATGGCCGAACATTGCAATCACATGCAACAATCAACCAGGAAACTGCACAAGAAAAACAATAAAATGACGAAATACAAACATAGATAACGATAGGAACTCGGGATAGCCGGACTTGGTACCGGCACTGGCAACAGCCAGCGGTAGGGTTAAACCAGTTTATGGGTACTAGCATGTATTACTTTTATTCATAAAACTTGTGACAATTGTACTTTTATTCATAAAACTTGTGACAATTGTAGTAACTATCGCTGCTTAAGTTTAACCAGTTGTATGGAAAAATTATTCACACACCTTTTTTTTTGTGACAGGGAAGATTAGATAAATACACGACAAGAAATAATTTATATAACAAATTTCAAGCAGGATTCAGACCTGAATACAGAACAACTGACCACATTTTTACTATTAAAACTTTAATAAATAAATATTTATATAAACACACACACACAAATAAACATTTTTTGCATGCTTTGTCGATTTCAGCTGAAAGCTTTTGATACAGTATGGCACCGAGGGCTCTTTAAGAAACTTTTAACTTTAAATATCGGTGGAAATTTTTACAAAATGATAAAATTTATGTTCTCAAATTCAAAATTTATTGTCAAGAAAGATAAATTCATTTCCCCACTAAATAAAGTATATAAAGGAGTGCGACAAGGGGGTAGCTTAAGCCCTATATTATTTAATTTATATACAAATGATTTGCCGGATATTTTTGATGAGTTACATTCCGACCCTGTAACATTAGACTCAACAAAACTTAATTGTCTCCTTTATGCAAATGATTTAGTATTAGTGTCAGAAAGTGAAAATGGTCTGCAATCCTGTCTTAATTCACTCTCAACATACTGCACTAGATGGAAGTTGAAAATAAATATCTCGAAAACTAAAATTATAATATTTAGTAGAGGAAAGAGAAAATCGTCTCGATATAAATTCTATGTAAATGAACAGCAAATAGAGATTGTTGAAACATATAAATATTTAGGTGTGATCCTACATTATAATGGCAATCAGTTAAAACATGCTGCAAATCAAATGTATTCAAAAGGCTTAAAAGCAGTTTTAGCCGTAAACATAAAATCCTTGATCTTGATCTAGCCAATGTTAAATTTAATATGAAACTTTTTGATACACTTATAAAGCCAATTGTTACATATGGATCTGAAATCTGGATTAGTGACTTTACTCAAAAAGAATTAAAAAGCGATTAGCGACTTTCCTCAAAAAGAATTAAAAAGCGAAAACCTACCATTCGAAAAAAATTCATAACAGATTCTGTATCTTCTTGGTGTAAATAAAAAAGCGTCTAATTTTGCATCAAGATGCGAGTTGGGCAGATTGCCCTTGCTGAGCTATGTAAGCATGTTATCTTATAAATATTTAATAAGATTAGAGCAACTTCCATCTAGCAGATTAGTTAGAGAAGCCTTTGAAGTAGATAAGGGTCTCAGTGCTGAAGGAAACAAATCTTGGTACTCTTTTATTTTAAATTCTGCAAAGGAAAACGAATAAAAATTTAAGCACACTCTCAGGAAAAATGCTGCTAAAAAACCAATGATTATTTTCAGAAGTCAATTGAAGAACAACTACAGGATTACCGAACAAGAGACGACGATTTAAAATAATTGTTATGAAAATTTTAAAACCCAAAATTATCTCAATCTTAATCTACAAAAGTCAATCACCAACAATCTTAGTAAACTACGAATAAGTGCATGCTCACTCACTTCTGATAGAATAGGGCAGATATCAAAGACCTAAAATTGTAAGAAATCAGAGACTATGTAAGGTGTGCAAAACGATAGAAGATGAAAACATTTCCTTCTGTTCTGCTCAAAACATGATAATTTAAGAAAAAAGTTATTTTCTGGACCAAGATTATAATAACCCCTCCAGCAGTGAGACCTCCCAACAAATATTTTATCCTTGTTAATGAATCCATCAAATGTGCACGAAACAAAAGTTATTTGCAATTTTATTCAGTCCGCTTTTTCATCATATTAAAAAGTATTTAGATCTCAAACAATTCAAATTAAGACAAGCCATATGCAAATTAAGAATCAGTGCACATCTCTTGAGAATAGAGTGCGGCAGATACAAAAATATTGAGCGTTCAGAAAGACTTTGTATATATTGTTCAAAGGGTAAAGTTGAAGATGGGCAACACTTTTTAACAGCATGTAATTTATATAATAATGAAAGAAGAAATTTTTTTTCCTGTTTAGAGAAACTCTGTGTTAACTTTAGTGCAATGAATGATCATCGGCGTGCAAAATTTATTTGGATCTTTTCTAATAAGAGTGTCTTGAGATTAGACGCTAACATTGTTGACTGTTATATATATTGTGTATATTCATATTTCTACTGGTATTATCCCTGCTTGGCTCTGGCCTGACCGTTGAAAATATTATTATATAATTATCAGTTTATTACAATCGTTATACATGTATATATGTTCTCGTGTTCTTTGTCTAATTTTGTATGTATGTATGTGTACCTGAAATGAATCTTAATCATTGCCGTATGAAATTTGTATGCCCCTTGTGGGACCATTAATTGGAATAAACAATCTTAATCTTAATCTTAATCTTATTATTTAAAATGTGTGTATCTGTTCAACCATGTTTAGATATTTTATCACTTGCACTATGTTATACTTTTTTAGTTCTGATTTGATTTAATATCTTTACATTGTTTGTGGAAGTCATCGATATGTTTGTATATTATTGATTTTTCAATAAATAGTCTTAGTCTTAGTCTTAAAATTAAAGATATCATGCTTACTAAAGTTTCAACGGTTTCACTTGTTAAAAGGGGTGCGGAAATAACTACATCTTCTTCCCGATTACGTAACACTTTTATAATTTCACCCATACTTCCTGTTACTTTTTCTGGGGAATTTGAAAGGTATCTTTATTCGATTATCTTGTAAAGAACTAGTCTTTGAGGATGATTTGTCTGCTACGCACATTCTATATAACCCAAAATTTTCTTTTTTGAAGAGGAGACTGTCTTCAAACTGTAACAGTGTAAGGACAGAGAATTATGTGCAAAACAAAGACGTATATCTAAAAGGATAGGAAACATGTACACAATCCATGTTGCAAATTAAAATCTATGGCGAGCCGTTTAGTATGCATTCACTGTTGGGCTATCTACTTAAAAAGTTGTTTATGGATTTTAATAAATGCTTTCCTGAAAGCTGAATGATTTTTACACCCGTTAGATTAAATTTCGTTACATTACAGCAAGTAGTTTCTCCAATACACATGATTGAAATGTGTAATCAAAACATTTTTGTTGATTTTTTTCCACTTCTGGTTTTCATCGGTAAAAATGAACCACCATTGCGAACTTAAGGCTTTAAAAGTAATGCTCACAAATTTAATAATATAATATTTTCCTTAGGTTTAACAGCTACTCTACTCGCAGAACAATTTTTGTGACCATCTCTACTATATTTCCGTTGTTTTAAGGCTTTAAAGATAGGGTCCTAATGTGATCAAATCTCACGCCTCGCGATATATTTTCAAATTAATCACGAGATGCTTATCCTCTTAAATACTAGTATGTGTCCTTGGTGCAAAATAAAATGTGCTTTAAATTACCATATACAATACAATACAATACAAAAGCTTTATTTAACATCGATTAAATCAAACTTACAACATAAGCTCTCAAGAGCTTTTAAATGGACTTTGGTCGAAGCTTGACCAGAATGAAGTGAAGTTATATCAAAACTTTGTCAATATATTTACTTCAAGTAGTATTAATAGTAATTCTTAATCATATTCTAAATCTCCACCCTGGTCGGTAAATGTCATGAGTGGATGGGAGTTTACTTTGTGTGAAACAATGTGAGACTTGAACGATAGCACGACAAGTGGTTGAAATGTACCGAACCCCAGTAGAAATGTCTATAGGGAAGTTTGACCAGTTGTTAATTTGATATATTCTGCACATGAATTGTATTTATCGAGGTGGAATGAGTTATTCAATATTCTCTTATCCGGACATCTGGGCACTTTACCTGTCGAGGCAGTGAAAAAGTCCACATTTCACTATATATCTACATTTAGGTAACTTCAACTTTGATTGATTCATTCATTTTTCAAGATCTATATATACAAATGTTAATGAAACTCTGAATATGCATTTGGAACATCAATATAAACATTATATTCAAATTTCAAAATCATACATGTAGTTATTATAACACCGAATATATTGCAATTTTACATATCGATTTTTTACATAGAATATATCTGTAAACATGGATTGCGTCACCGCCTATATTGGAGGTGCAAGATTAAATCAATTGATTAGAGTGGTTAATTTAGCTTTGTGATGTCACACTGGATAAGAGAATTTATTGCAATCATTCTTTTGTCATTTGAAAAGTATTTTTGATGCAATCGTTTCAAATATTGCCTTTTTGAAAAGGTCAGGTCAAACTTACCCATACACTGGTCTAACTTCCCAAAAGTGCAATAATTGGACAATTTTGTCTAAAATCTTTGGAATACATGGGGTTTTCCACAGTTTAAACAGATAAAGCTGAAGAACTCGAAGAAATATTGTACTTAGTGCCAAAAACAAATAAAAAACTAGTAGTCCAGTACAGCAACTACACATTTCAGGGTAGCTATTTTTTTCACTGGTCAAACTTCCACCAATCTCCCCTATTACCCAAGCATTAAACATCAGTAGTATATGGGCACGAGCAAACTAATATTTGTGGTGGTGGAGCGTGGTGGAGCCGGAAGTGACGTCACCGGAAGTGACGTAGAGCGGAAGTGACGTGACGGAAGTCACGTG
This sequence comes from Modiolus philippinarum, assembly GCA_002080025.1. Lineage (NCBI taxonomy): Eukaryota > Metazoa > Mollusca > Bivalvia > Mytilida > Modiolidae > Modiolus > Modiolus philippinarum. The sequence goes on from MJUU01072708.1 coordinate 148,261, forward strand.
ACCGGAAGCGGAAGTCATGTGACCGGAAAACGAAATGTTTTGACTGCGCATGCGCAACCGGAAGTGGTTGTGTATCTACTGTAAGTAGCCATATTGATTGGAAATGGCGTGTTGAAAGAGTGCAAGACCCCGCAGGGGTGTGGTTTCACCATACTACAGTGTACATGCGCGACCGGAAGTGGGCGTAGCCCCAGGTATAGACCGGAAGTCGGTTGTTTTCTTTCATTATTCCCCCTTTTTGTATGTTGTAACAATGTTCTTTATATTTTCTTCCTTTTTCACCCAATGTTTAGATTAATACCCTTTTTTAATGTTATACCTTTTTAGTATTCTTCTGCAATCCAATGTTTAACCTAATACCCGGGCGTGGTCATTCAGCAGTTACCATTGTATTTCTGTGGGTGTCTTCTATCAGGTCCGTGTTCATTTATTTTTACTAAGGGAGATAACCCTTGCTAGTTATTTTCCCGTGTTTTTTTATTTGTGGGTGTCTTCTGTCGCGTCCGTGTTCGTCAAAGGGACATAACTCTTGGGAATACCCATGGTTTTGGGGTGTCTTCTATCAGGTCCGCGTTCTTCAAAGGAACATAACTCTTGGGAATACCCATGGTTTTTTGGGTGTCTTCTATCAGGTCCGCGTTCGTCGCGGCCATTCAAATGGTTGTTAAGCACAATGTTGCTAGGTGTCTTCTATCAGGTCCGCGTTCATCAAAGGGACATAACTCTTGGGATTTCCCATGTTTTTTTTATTTGTGGGTGTCTTCTATCACGTCCGCGTTCGTCAAGGGACATAACTCTTGG
>MJUU01072708.1:151957-193909 GCA_002080025.1 Modiolus philippinarum
CCGAAAAGTGAAATGAGCACGCGAGCACTGACAAAAACGTACTCGTGAGTCGTATTAAATACTGGTGAACATAAATATCAAATCGTTAGTGAATCACGAGTTATCTCGCCTAGGTCTCGGGTGAAATCAACAAACTAAAAAAAATGGCGGGAAATCCCAAGAGTTATGTCCCTTGACGAACGCGGACGTGATAGAAGACACCCACAAATGAAAAAAACATAGGAAATCCCAAGAGTTATGTCCCTTTGATGAACGCGTACCTGATAGAAGACACCTAGCAACATTGTGCTTAACAACCATTTGAATGGCCGCAACGAACGCGGACCTGATAGAAGACACCCAAAAAACCATGGGTATTCCCAAGAGTTATGTTCCTTTGACGAACGCGGACCTGATAGAAGACACCCCAAAACCATGGGTATTCCCAAGAGTTATGTCCCTTTGACGAACACGGACGCGACAGAAGACACCCACAAATAAAAAACACGGGAAAATAACTAGCAAGGGTTATCTCCCTTAGTAAAAATAAATGAACACGGACCTGATAGAAGACACCCACAGAAATACAATGGTAACTGCTGAATGACCACGCCCGGGTATTAGGTTAAACATTGGATTGCAGAAGAATACTAAAAAGGTATAACATTAAAAAAGGGTATTAATCTAAACATTGGGTGAAAAAGGAAGAAAATATAAAGAACATTGTTACAACATACAAAAAGGGGGAATAATGAAAGAAAACACCCGACTTCCGGTCTATACCTGGGGCTACGCCCACTTCTGGTCGCGCATGTACACTGTAGTATGGTGAAACCACACCCCTGCGGGGTCTTGCACTCTTTCAACACGCCATTTCCAATCAATATGGCTACTTACAGACAGTAGATACACAACCACTTCCGGTTGCGCATGCGCAGTCAAAACATTTCATTTTCCGGTCACGTGACTTCCGCTTCCGGTCACGTGACTTCCGTCACGTCACTTCCGCTCTACGTCACTTCCGGTGACGTCACTTCCGGCTCCACCACGCTCCACCACCACAAATATTAGTTTGCTCGTGCCCATATACTACTAACATCATACAATGGGCAAAAGTCATTGTAGAGAAAAATTTACCACAAAAAGACCAGAGCATGTACTGTTCAACAAAAGATACCATATACATCATACAATTGTTTTGAGGATGTTGAGGTTGATATTGAAACAGATATTTTCTATCTAGTATCTTCATAGAAACAGTCCACTGCATTCACGTGAGGTTATGACTTGGTCCCATTACCCATAATTGAGCAATGCGATGTGATTCACATACATGACATAGGGTGTTTTTTTTTAATTAATTGTTTTGTGACAGTAAATCGACAGTAAATTGTAGAATGAAAATAGGACATTTTTTCCTCCATTAATCTTACCTGGTATAGAAGTTATGGCTCTTTCTTTCCAGCAGTTGCTTCAAATTGTTTTTGATTCACCATTTTTTGTTAGTTTGAAGGTTTAATCAAGTGACTCACAGAACATGCTAATCTATAGACTTTTTCATGGTAAATTTTTCCCTGTACTGTAATGTACATGTACAGGACAGCCAGAGTCTTGCCATGATAAATCAAAGTAATAGGCATATATATCACTCTGAAATTTTGAATGAATGAATTTTTTTTCCATGACTGATTTATCAACATCATTTCTTTTGCAATTTACTTTTCAATGCAAAAAGTAAGAGGGTTGATTTATTAAGCAGGAAATGAAATATATACTTGTTTCATTAAGCAGAGAGATTGGTCTATCATTATGATTTATCTGACATGGTAAAAGTCTCTGGATGTATTGTATCAGAAGCCAAAAATTTTCCATGACATAGCTTGTTCTGTTAGTTCCATAATTAAACCTTCAAACAAACAAAATGGTGAATCCAAAATAATTTGAAGTGACTGTCGAAAAGAAAAACCATAAATTCTATAACAGGTAAGATTATTATACCCCCCATTCGTTGGGGGGGGTACATATTGGAAACACCTTGTCTGCCAGCCTCTCCGTAGACATTTTTTGTCCGGAGCTTATCTCGCAAACTCTTCTATATTTCTCAGTCAAATTTTGTATTTTTGTATGCATGTTAGAAACTAGAACTTGTGCATCTTATATTTTCAGCTTGATTCATTGATTGTTTAAAAAGTTATAGCATTTTGGGGATTTTCTGACTTAGAATTTATACTGAAAAAATTTGTCTGAAGCTTATCTCTGAAACCCTTCTGAATATCTTTTTCAAATTTTGTTTAGCATATTTATTATCATATAAACATGTGCACCTGGTATTTTCAGATTGATTCATTAAATTTTGAAAAAGTTACAGCTACTACATTATTTTTGTACTTAAGTACCCATAGGGAATTTTTTTGTCCGGAGGCAATCTCAGACCCTCATATGAATATCTTTTTCAAATTTTGTCACAATGTGTAGTACCTTATGAACCTATGCACGTGGTATTTTCAAACTGATTCATCAAATTTTGAGAAAATTATTGAAACTTTTGTGTTTTGAACTCCATATATTTTCTGGAAAAAAAAGGGGGGAGGTATATCATAGTGTTCATACTTGTATGGTGTCCACACTTGTACTGTGTCTACACCTGTATTGTGTCAACACACACTTAAATTTGCACTTACCATATTGATTCAAGATTCAATGAGCGGGGGGTATAACTGGCTGCCATTCGGCGACAGCTCTAGTTTTAATATTTTAACAGTTTTGATGAGGAAAAAATCCCTTTTTTTTATACCAGAATCGGCAATGTACTGTCACAATAGACCTAATGCAAAAACACCCAGTGTGAATTGCACCCAGGTTGCTCCTTTATTGGTAATGGGACCAAGTCGTAACCCCCATGGGAACATAGTTGACTAAAGGTTATGTTATTATATCTAGAAAACATACACATTTCACTATAAAGTAGAGTGTTATGTCAATGACATTGATTTATTGTGACTGTACTGTAGAGAAGCATTCCTATCAAACAAAGGTTGATGGAGTTTTCTTTTCACAAATTTGTTGCATTTTTTCCTGTACTTTTTTAGGTTTCAAATATTTTATTCATAAATCAAAAGGATTAATAGCAACAGATATCTAGCTTATATTATAAATCCTTTCCTGAAATAAGATAAGCAAACAGATGCATGTACATGCATGTGTAACATGTGTAAGATTGCTGTACAGCTAACACAGAAAACAAAAGTCTTTGTCTTATAATGCATCATTGCAGTGTTAACTGTGGTCTGTGGAGGATTGCAAACTGTCTACCTTACAACATGATCCAGCATGAACAAATGAAAACAGAATTCTTGTGGAACTAATGCTGTCAATGCTATGCAGTACAAATTCAGAAATATTTGCATATATATGTATATGACTTTGACTTTGTTGCAAACATACATTATATTTAAAAATGAATATCTCTTTTTGTGTCGCCTGCTGTAAGCAGAGTCCACACATAGGGATTACTATCTGCCGTCTTACTAGTACGTTGTCGTCCTGCGTCGTCCATCTGGTTTGAATCCTTCAAAACTGCTTGTCCGATTCCTATCAAACTTACAGGATATGTTGTTCGACTGGTGTAGTTGTGCACCTGATACTTAGAATTTTGATATTGCAGATTTTAGAGGTTCAGAGCCAAAATTGCTCATTTGTGAGTCTGTCAGTTTTGAATCCACAACTCCTTCAAAACAGCTAGTCAGACATGTCAGATTCTAACAAAACTTTCAGGATAGATTGTTCACCTGGTACTTAGAATCTTGATTTTACAGATTTTAGAGGTTCACAGAGCCAAAATTGCCCATTTTTGAGTCTGTCGGTTTTGAATCCGCAACTCCTTTAAAACTGCCAGTCCGATTCCAACAAAACTTTCAGGATAGATTGTTCACCTGATGTAGTTGTGCACCTGATACTTAGAATTTTGATTTTGCAGATTTTAGAGGTTCAAAGAGCCAAAATTGTTCATTTGTTAATCTGGTTTGTTAATCCGCAATTGCATCACAACTATGAGTCAGATTCCAACCAAACTTGCAGGATATGTTGTTCACCTGATGTAGTTGTTCATCAGATACTTAAAATTTTGATTTTGCAGTTTTAGAGGTTCACTGAGCCAAAATAGTTCATTTATTTATTCTGTTTGTTTATGTGGAACTCCTTCAAAACTGTAAATCATATTCCAACCACCCTTTCATAATACATTGATTACTTGATATAGTTGCGCACCTGATATTTAAAATTTTGATTTTACAGATTTAAGAGGTTCACAGAGCCAAAATAGCTCATTTGTTAATTTGGTTTTTTAATCTTCGACTCCTTCACAACTGTCTGTCAGATTCCAACCAAACTTTCAGTATACTAGTATGTTGTATATCAGGTCTGGTTATGCACATTATACATGTACTAAATTTTTTTTACAGATTCTAGAGGTTTGCCAAGCCAACTTACCCAGGTAGCTCATATGTTAAATCAGATTGTTAATCTGCAAGTCCTCAAAACTGTAATTCATATTCTAAACAAATTTGCAGAATATGTTTTTCTCCTAATCTAGACATGCACATGATAAGTTAAATTTAATTTTGCATATTTTAGAGTTTCACTGGGCCAAAAATGGCTCTTCTGTAGTGCAGGCGACACAAGTGTTCCATGGAACACCCATCAATTTTTAGTTCGCCTCAACGAAGTTGAGGGGGACTATTGGAGTACCCCCGGCGTCCACGTCTGCGTCTGCATCCACGTCTTCATCCGCGTCCGCATTTGGGTATATATCTTAGTAACTATGTAATGTAGGGTCATCAAACTTTGCATGCAGGTGCATCTTGGGTTAACTCACACCCTCCAAGAAAATTGTGTCTCTCTGACCTATATTTTATGCTTGAGTGGCTTGCATTCAAATTTACATTTTAGTTCATATCTCAGTTACTATACATAGTACAATAATCTAACTGTGCATATGCACGCATCTCTGATGGTAGGTCAGCATCCAGGCAAAATTAGGTCACTTTGACCTATATTTTCCGCTTGAGTGACTTACATTCAAGTTTACGTCCGAGTTCAGATCTCAGTCACTGTACATGGTAGGATCATCTAACCTTGCATGTGCATGCATCTCTGATGGTAGGTCAGCATCCAGGCATATATTTTCTGCTTGAGTGACTTACATTCAAGTTTACGTCCTAGTTCAGATCTCAGTCACTGTACATGCTAGGATCATCTAACCTTGCATGTGCATGCATTTCTGATNGAGTTCAGATCTCAGTCACTGTACATTGTAGGATCATCTAACCTTGCATATGCATGCATCTCGGATGGAAGGTCAGCATCCAGGCAAAATTAGGTCACTTTGACCTAAATTTTCTGCTTGAGTGACTTACATTCAAGTTTACGTCCTAATTCAGATCTCAGTCACTGTACATGCTAGGATCATCTAACCTTGCATGTGCATGCATCTCTGATGGTAGGTCAGCATCCAGGCAAAATTAGGTCACTTTGACCTATATTTTCCGCTTGAGTGACTTATATTCAAGTTTGCGGCCGAGTTCAGATCTCAGTCATTGTACATGGTAGGATCCTCTAACCTTGCATGTGCATGCATCTCTGATGGTAGGTCAGCATTCAGGCAAAATTAGGTCACTTTGACCTATATTTTCTGCTTGAGTGACTTGCATTCAAGTTTACGTCCGAGTTCAGATCTCAGTCACTGTACATTGTAGGATCATCTAACCTTGCATATGCATGCATCTCGGATGGAAGGTCAGCATCCAGGCAAAATTAGGTCACTTTGACCTACATTTTCCGCTTGAGTGACTTACATTTTAGTTCATGTTTGGGATCAGATCTCAGGTACTGTACATTGTAGGATCATCCTGCATGTGCATGTGCATGCATCTGTGATGGTAGCTCAGCATTCAGACAAAATTAGGTCACTTAAACCTACATTTTACACATGAATGACTTAGATTAATGTATACATCGGAGTTCATAGCTCAGTAACTGTACATTGTTGGTTCAGGTAACCTTGCATATGCATGCAATTTTGATAGTATGTCGGCATCCAGGCAAAATTTGGTTGCTGCGACAACGTGCCATAACGAGGCGAACTTTGTAATTGTTGATTACATATGTTTTGTAATTATCAATCTGATCTTAATTGATATAAACCAAATAAATATAATCAGTTGACATTTTCTGATGTTTTATTGAATAAGGGCCATCTACATGTACTAGTTGTTTAAATTTTAAATGTTATTTACAGTATCAGGATGAAGATTGCTGTAGAAGGTTGTTGCCATGGTGAACTTGATAAAATTTATGAGACAATTGAGTACCTGGAACAGAAAAACAGCATCAAAGTCGATGTACTGCTGATATGTGGAGATTTCCAAGCAGTGAGAAATAAAAGTGACATGCAGTGTATGGCTGTCCCCAGCAAGTACCAGGAAATGAAAACATTTCATAAGTAATTACATGCACATGTACTGTTGTGTGTCATTATTATCTCAAGAATACTCTATAATCATGATAATCTTCATATGCATAGGACAATGAATTTTGTAGTTCAGACTGTTTTGGGAATGTCTTTTAAGAAAATCCACTAAACAAGGCAGAATATCAAATTTGATTCTTTTACCAGTTTTCTTTGATTATTTTTAGTGAAAAAAGTTTCTCTTTGAAACAGGCAAGCAATCTTTGTAAATACCGGTAGACAATTTACCCGTACTTAAGTGGTGTCTTTTTAGTTTTGTGTGTTATGTTTTTATTTTTTGTATAATTTGTAATTGTGTCATGTGTCAATTTTGCCATGTCTCTTTACCTTGACTCATGCAATCACATATACAGTGTAAATAAAGGCATTCAGTTACATATACAGTGTAAATAAAGGCATTCAGTCACATATACAGTGTAAATAAAGGCATTCAGTCACATATACAGTGTAAATAAAGGCATTCAGTTACATATACAGTGTAAATAAAGGCATTCAGTTACATATACAGTGTAAATAAAGGCATTCAGTCACATTACATATACAGTGTAAATAAAGGCATTCAGTTACATATACAGTGTAAATAAAGGCATTCAGTCACATATACAGTGTAAATAAAGGCATTCAGTCACATATACAGTGTAAATAAAGGCATTCAGTTACATATACAGTGTAAATAAAGGCATTCAATCACAAATACAGTGTAAATAAAGGCATTCAGTTACATATACGGTGTAAATAAAGGCATTCAGTTACATATTGTGTAAATCTGTAGTCAGTAAACTATGAGTGATATAGGGTGTATGTCCGACATCGACACAGACATTCACTGACATTCAATTTCAGTCTTTAGTAAAGTTCATTATCAGTTGTAGTATACTTAAGATAAATGATTTCGGAGGAATATTTTGATACGATAGTCGGAAGATCTGTATTTTATAAAGTTACCATATGACAGAACAACATGTAGTTTATTATTACAAAGAATGATGAATTATGTGACTGTTGGAACATTTTAAAAGTTGTTAAAAGATCAGATTTTTAGCTCACCTCACGAAGTGAGGGGGCTTATGTGATACCCCTAGTATCGGCGTCGGCGTCCGCGTCCAGTTAGGAAGAATGGTTAAGGTCCATTCCTGCTTACTGACATGCCCCACATCAACTATATTGGTGTGCCTAATGCACTTTGGGATGATGACTGGAATGCATGCTTCGGATGCTGTCTCTGACCTACATTTTACGCATGAACGACTTGGTTAGGTAGAATGGTTAAAGTCCATTCCCGCTTACTGACATGGCCCACATCAACCATATTGGTATGTACATTATGTATGATGCATTTTGGGATGACAACAACAATGCATGCTTCGCATGCTGTCTCTGACCTACATTTTACGCATGAGCGACTTGGTTAGGTAGAATGGTTAAAGTCCATTCCTGCTTACTGACATGGCCCACATCAACCATATTGGTATCTATGATGCATTTTGGGATGACAACAACAAGGCATGCTTCGGTTGCTGTCTCTGACCTACATTTTATGCATGAGCGACCTGGTTAGGTAGAATGGTTTAAGTCCATTCCTGCTTACTGACATGGCCCACATCAACCATATTGGTATCTATGATGCATTTTGGGATGACAACAACAATGCATGCATCGGTTGCTGTCTCTGACCTGCATTTTACGCATGAACGACTTGGTTAGGTAGAATGGTTGAAGTCCATTCCCGCTTACTGGCATGGCCCACATCAACCATATTGGTATGCATGGTGCATTTTGGGATGACAACAACAATGCATGCTTCGGATGCTGTCTCTGACCTGCATTTTACGCATGAGCGACTTGGTTAGGTAGAATGGTTAAAGTTCATTCCCGCTTACTGACATGTCCCTTAGCAACCATATTGGTATGTATGATGCAATTTGGGATGACAACAACAATGAATGCTTCGGATGCAGACTGTAAACTACAATTTATGCATGACTGAATCTGTTAAAAAGAATGATTATAGTCCATTCCTGTTTACTGACATGTGCAACATGTGACAATGCTGTGCAACGAGGTGAGCTTAGCAGGCTGTGGCTGCTTTCTATGTTTATATAAAATACACAGACATTGGCATCAGTCATAAAATTGTGCAATTTTAACCCGTACTGTATGATTGGTGAGCTATACTAAAATAACTTGGAAATAATGATAGCTGGACACAAACCATGCTTTAATTTCACACTATCCTGAACATTCTAGCATGTCAGTATTGGAATTTAGGGAGGCAATGTTTTGAAAATAGACTTTTATACCCACTTTTATCAATCGAATGGAATTCAGGGAGATATTTTTACAGTGTACAATTCTTTGAAGCTTTTCATTTGTTTTTTTATACGACCGCAAAAAATTTGAGGTCGTATAATGGTATGGTGCTGTCGTCGTCGGCGTCGGCGGCGGCGTTGTTGTCTGTAGACACTTTTGTTTTTTGTCAATAACTTAAGTTCAAGTTGATCAATCCTTATGAAATTTTAACACAATGTTTCTTGGCACAAAAGGAAGGCTTGGAGTGGTTTTGGTCATAGTGGTCCCTCCCGTTTTTAAAAAGGGGCCAAAAAGGGGAAAATCGGGTGTTTTCTTGTATTTGGCTGTAGAATTTTTATTATTTATCAGATTTTGATGGGGTTTCTTTCAGTGTGCTCCTGAGAACATTTCCAATCAGTAGTATGTCAACGGATTTCATGTCGCATGTACCGTTCATGAGATAAATGGGGCCCAAAAGGGGGGAATCTCAAAAATTTTATTTTTTTATTTCTTGTCAGATTTTTATGCAGTTTTTTTCAATGGATTCCTTATGAAAAATTAACATGTGCGCTTTTATTAGATTTTTGATAATTATTTTTGTTTTTGAGATATAAGGGGCCAAACGGGGCCAAAATTGCAAATATGCATATTACCTAAATTTTTATTTTTCATTGGATTTTGATGGAATTTTTTTACTAAAGATTCCTCTTTTTGTAAGCTTTCAGTATTTTTCCAACAGATTTTTTGTATCTTTTATGGTTTCCGATCTATAAGGGGTCAAAAGGGCCGAAATTGCAATTTTCAAAATATGTAAAATCTTTCTTTTTAATTTGATTTCGACGGATTTTTTCGTTCTAGTTTGTGTCCAACAATTACTATGTCTACCTACTTAGTGTGTCCATCAAGTTACTGTGTCAAGCTCTTAACTGTGTCCACATTCACTTTTAAATTACACTTGTTCAAATTTCAGTGGTCGACATGCTGCGGTCGTATCATGCTGCGCTCGGCGTAGCCCTTTATTTTTTATTTGTGTTACAAATGTATTAATACATGCTGAAAATAAAATTGTTTCCAATTTCCAGATTCATAATTAGTGTAATTTCCTCATATTAAAACTAATTAAAATTTTGAAAAGATAAATCAGGGAGGACTTTAAAACACTGGCAATTGTGCCCAAAGTCTACATGTAGCTTTCACCAGCATTTATTACCAACAATTTTTTTCTCAGAGTTTTCCTTTTTTGCCAAACGAAAAGTGGCTGTTTTGAAATTGAAGGTAGCCAGCCATGATAGCCGGCTTTGTAGATTTGCAGTATTCGAGTGCTGTATTTTGGTAATGTATATAAAAAACTGAAAATATTGCCCGACAAACACTGACATTGCCTGTAAATTCTGTTGTGATCAGGATGAAATTTGTCAGACCAGAGTGATTTTTAACTAGAACTGGACTTTGTTCCTTTTGTATTATATACTGTTTGTTATATATACAATCTGACAGTTTATATATAAACACAACAGACAAATATCAAATAAGAATGATGAATAGAAATGGAACATAAAAAGTAATGGACATGGTAAACATGTTTATGTATAATGTTTTGTTTTTTGTAGATATTACTCTGGTGAGAAAGTTGCACCCATTCTAACCATTTTTGTTGGCGGCAACCATGAGGCATCAAATTATCTACAGGAATTACCATATGGTGGCTGGGTGGCTCCAAATATTTATTATATGGGTAGGCATTTAATTAAAATTATAGGGAAATTTGAAGTTCAAGTTCATGAAAACAAAATGAATTAAATGTAAATTAACAAAAAAAAAAGAGCAATGGTCAATAAGGCTGTCTTAAGCAACAAAATAGTGAATTGCAGTAAATTTTACATCTACAGATGGCCGTTTCAGAAAGTGCCATGTCTTCAGGGCAGGTAAAAACCAAAGAGTTGGAATTAAAAGACCTGAACTCAAACATATAAAAGAGGAAATATTTAAAAATCAACACATGAAATATTGCAACTTATTTCAGCCCTATTTACTAATATACAGTTGTTATTTTCCGAGGGCTTCATTTTTCCCTGTTGTGTGGCTGAACTACAATCAAACTGAATTCCACAAAAAAATGTCAGGCTGAGCTTTTAAGATTACTTGGTGTCCATCGTCTGCCAATTGCAAAATTTTTATTCAAGACCTTCTCTGAAAGCGATAGGCTTATTGTAAGCAACTTTGGATACAATGATCTTTATGCTGGTGGTCCTCTTAAAAAATTGTGTCCATCAGGAAGCATAGTGTAAGCAAGACAATGAAGAAAACACATTAACAGATATTCATCTCAAAAACTACTTGACCAGTTAGATCCAGCTGCAATGACCCTCAGATTGTTCTTTCCAAAACAGGTATCTAGCAGGTCCAGGAGCCAAAAATCTAGCTTAACATTGGACCCTATGTAAAATTTATTCAAAGATCTTCTCAGAGGTCACTTTGACCCATAGCTTGTATCCAGCAGTTCTGTACATAATCCAAGAATATTGGATCCTATGAAAAAATATTCAAAGATCTTTCTCTAAGAACTTGTTATTCCAATAAGAATAATACTTATAATTAGTCACATGATCCTGAGATGGTCCATTCTGAAATGTTATCTGATTGGTCCATACCTTATCCAAGATGCCTGTCTGCAGGAAACAAATATATTCTTCTCGGGAACTGCTATTCCACTTAGAACCACACTTAGTCATAATAGTATTTAGATAGTCCCTTCCAAAAAAAAAGGTGTCCAGCAGGTCTTTTAACTCATCCAAGACGGATGTCAGTTGGGAATACTGTTTACCATTGAACCAGAAGGAAAACACATTCAAAGACTTTCTCAGAAACTACGGTACTAGTCCAATTAGAACAAATGGTACTTAGATGGTCCCTTTAGAAAAAGATATCGGATAGGCCTGAACCTCATCCAAGATGACTGTATGGCACATAGATCAAAATTTGACCCCATGGAAAACATAAATTAGAACCAAACTTAGTTACAATGGTCCTTAGATGGTCTGTTCTGAAAAGTCTGGCAGTTCCACACCTCATCGAAGATGGCCACCAACAGGAAACATAGATTAACAATGGACTCTGTGGAAAACACATTCAAGGATCTACTTCACTTTAAATAACTAGCCAATTAGAACCATCCCAACAGAAAGGGGTGTAGTTTAACATTGGTTCTGATGGCAAACCCTTTCAAAGATTTTCTTCTCTGAAACTAAGATCCCAATTTATTCCAAAATGGTCCATTGATGACCCCACCAAAAAAGGTATCATACAGGACTGTACCTCATCAAAGATGGTTGCCAGCTGGCAGACATGGTATAAAATTGAACCCCATGGGATATGCGATTCAGATCTCGTGCTACCGACCGTCTTTATCAGCTACAGTCCAGATGAGCAATACCGGTACATTCCTTGAGAGCCTCTTGTTATTTGTACAAATTGTAAATGTTGTACACAAATTTTGAAAATATTTCAATCAAAGGGAGAGGCAACCTACAGAATTTCTTTGGATCTGCCAATGACACATGTAAAGAACACCTACAATTCAGACGGGGAAGTAGTCCACACAAAAATTGTCTCCCCTGTAAATTTGTTTACCTGCCATCTCCTCAAATAAACAAGATGTGTGATGACATAGCCACGGTAAAAAAAAATCAATTTTCTAATATTTACGGCTTTTTTTTTACATTTCACTTACTATGTGTCTTATGCTGCAACAATCGCTGTATTGTACAGATATATGAGAAGTATAAATGTTGTTGATTAATTTGTAAAACACTGTTTTAAAACCAACTCCATCTGATAGTCAAAACTGTCTGATAATAAAGAAAATAATTTAGCCACCCTCAAAGGACATGGGCAGAAACAAAATTTAGGAGTATTATTAAATATATAACTATGCATCGTATAAACCATGTGAAATTGATTTCTGCCTAAGGCCTTTTTCAGGATCCACTTTTTTCAAGTTTTTAAGTAGGGAGAAAATGGACTTTTAATTATATTTTTAGCTCGCGAGCGATTTGTACTCACTGTGAAATAAATATATGGGGCAATTAAAGGGGCGTGTATTACTTTAAGTATTTTCACTTCATTAAATTTCAAGATTTTCGGACATGTGTTAATTAGTATTTTAGGTGTAATATAAGGGTGGTTAATTTGGTATTCTGTTAGAGAGATTTGTTGACAGTTTCCTATTTATACAAAGTTGATTCCTGAAAGAAACCTCAGAAAGAATGTTAGGAGATAAAAATTCGATTGTGTTTGAACTTTTATTCTGGAGAAACGCTATAAAGGGCGGACATAAAAATTTGCACATGGAAAAACAGGGTTATTGGCAATCCGTATACAAAATTTGGTCAAAATCTAAAGATGGCCTTTTTGGGGATCCATTTTGAAAGACAGACACTAACTTGATCTTTTATGCCAATTTGTGCATCGTATATGCATTTATACGTTCACCTGCGGTAATCTACGTTGTTTTCATATAAATTCAAAATAAAGGAACGAAAAATATTAGTATTTTTAGTTCACCTGACCCCAAGGGTCAGTGTGAGCTTTTCCCATCACTTGGCGTCCATCATCCATCCGTTGTCCATCGTCCGTCCGTCCGTTAAACTTTTCGCATATTCATCTTCTCCTCTGAAACCACTGAAGCAAATTCAACCAAACTTTACAGGAATGATGTATGGAAGGTTCTTTACAAAGACTGCTCATTTCATTCCAAGTCGATAAAAAACATGGCCGCCACCGCAGAACTTAGGTTTAACATTGGACCCTATGGGAAAATTCACATTTTCTTCTTCTCCTCTGAAACCGCTGAAGCAAATTCAACCAAACTTTACAAGAATGATGAACTGAAGGTCCTTAACCAAGATTGCTCATTTCGTTCGATCCAATAAAAAACATGGCCGCCAGCACGGAACATTTATTTTGGCCCTATGGCCCTATGGGAAATTCACATAAAAAACATGGCCACCATGCAGAACCATGCTTCAGCATTTTGTCAGGTGAGCGATACAGGCTCAGTGTCTGGGCCTCAAGTTTTCATTGGAAATAACTTTTATAATTATGCATCTATGGTAAACAATCCAAAAAGTAACATTTCTACCTCATTTAAACGAGAGCTCAATTTCTATTGTTCTATTTCAACCATTTCCCCACCTGAGTTTAAAGATTTTGTAATACAGTATACAGATTTCAAATCAGAAAATAAAAAATTTCCAAGTTATTCTTGTATCAAAGAAATTTGATAATGTATTACTATCATCATTGGTATAATAGGACATAAAGACACAAACCCCCCCAAAAAAAACAGATACTGGTACAAAAAAACTTATTGACAGTTGCTTAACCAATAGACTAAAAGGGCTAGACAGAAAAAAAACAGAATAAAAAAGCATAGTGGTAAAAAATATACAGATGGTGTGATATGGTGAAAAATTCAATATTATATGTTTTTAAAGCTACTTTGGTTTTCTGTTTATTTGTAGGGTATGCAGGGGTAATACAAATTGGAGGTATTAGAATCGCTGGTTGTTCTGGTATATATAAAGGACAAAATGCACATAGAGGTGAGGCTCTTCTTTGAAACATTTTGGCTGATTTTATGTATGATAATTTTTAAACTGAAAAATAGGCAAAATAAACTTGATTTTGAAATTTTTTTAGTAATTGTTGAAGTTTTACATTTATCAAGATTTTGAAATTCAAATTGTAATTTCATAGGACAAGACCAAAATTCTAAAATTTATATAGAAAATCCTGAGGATTTGATAATATCTAGTAAATAATCGATGTCATTTTATGAACACCACAAGAAGTTAGACCCGATATGTATCAATGTAGAGAGTATCTACTGCTTTATTTTGTATCATGTATAAAATATGTCTACCAATTTCTGTTTCAGGTCATTTTGAACATCCACCTTATGCTGAAGATACAATACGATCAGCTTATCATGTCAGAACCTTAGAGATATTTAGACTTAAACAGGTATAACAATATACTGAATGTCTATATTTCAGTTTTTGCTTCCTGTATCTAGATACAGTATTTTATAGGTTTTATATAAAGAGATTTACTACCATTGTCTGTATTTCCACCTTATGGACTACTCAGAAAATACTCTTTATGTTTTTTCTATATGAACTCTTTCGTTATACATCTATATTTATATAAAAAAGAATTTGCATTGTAATGCTAAAATATGGACATTTTTTAAACCAGTTTTTGGCTGAGCCTTCGACGACAGTGATTCTGGTGTTGGCAGTGGCAGCAAATGTTTAATTTTTTCTTGCATCTTTTTGATATCAACCACTTGTGGCAGCCCATTAATATTTGGTATATTCAGGTGCATTAGCATCAGTGTAGATCAGTTTTAGTGGTGTTTGATTCTATGCTCCCACAGTCATGCTTCACTGACTTTGAAATTTTTTATTCTTTTACATCAAATGTTCAGTTCTTCTTGTGTCTGTTTAACATCAACCACTTGTGGTAGCCCATTGAAATATGTTATGCAGTTGCATTAGCATCAGTTTAGATCAGTTTTAGTGGCATATGATGTCAATCTCTCCCCCCCCCCCCCCAGTTATGCTTCACTGACTTTGAAACTTTTCTCTCAAGTTAAGTTTTATGGCCGGAATCAAATTGCGCCAATTGTGTATTTTCATAGATAGAAACTGCACCACAATTTTGAATTTGGTAGATATAAATTGCACCAGTAAACAGAATCTAATTGCGCCACCCTTACCTGTATACCTTGTAGGTTCCATCTCGGTCAATCTTGATAGAGAAATATCCAAGCCAAAGAACTAGAAAAGGAGTATAACATAAAGGCAATAACATCAGCAAGTGGCTGTAGTACTTTTGGGGTTAGCTTTTCTTCCACGGAAGGACTTTGTTGAAGATTTGATGCCCGACATGCCTTCCGACGCTATGGTAGAAAATTTATCTGACTACGCGCTTACTAGCTACATTGATGATACATGTAACGCAATGTTTCCACTGTCTGTTTGGTGTGAAACTCCACCACTCGCTAGACGAACAAACAATGGACTTAAGGCCTTTCAGTTCCATAACACTGAGCAATTTTATTCCCCCTACCGGCAAAGTTCGTGTTTGTAGATACTATAACTCAGATAAAGGCCATCACGTACATCAAAATCAGAAGCACTTAGAAAAGCGTCATGAAATACACTGTCGGCGAAATCACACGGAAAGACTATGTGCGCGCTCTGAGTTATAGATAGTAACCCTGGCCTGTTATCTAAAACTACCTTTGCCCGAGTTTTACTTGAGTTTTATTGACTTATCGAGTCCTCAATTTTAGATGTATAGATACTCTACCTATAGTGTTTTAATACTATTAAAATGACTTGGACTCGCCAGTGTACGAAATATGTATGCTGCCGGCCCCAAGCCCGGATAAAAGCAGGGAGGAAGTCATATATTTGCATCTAAATGAAGTCACCTTACTTGTAGTTACCTGTTATTACTTATATTTTTCATTGGCGCAATTTCTATCAAGGATGGTCCACTGGCGCAATTTGATTGTGGCGCAATAAGTTTCATTTTTGGCGCAAATCGAGTTCGCCCAGTTTTATCTTGTGTCTGTTTAACATCAGCAAGTCATGGTAGCATATTGCCATTTGGTATGCAGTTGCATTATCATCAGTACAGATCAGTTTCAGTGGCACTTTATGTCTATGCCCCTACAGTCATGCTCCACTGACTCTGAAATTTTTCACTCAGTATCAATTGTTGAAGTTTTTTCTTGCATCTGTTTATCATAAACCACTTATGGTAGCCCTTTGATATATGGTATGCAGTTGCACTAGTATCAGTAAAGATCAGTTTCAAAAGAAGTTATGTCTATATCTTTGCAGTTACATGTATGCTCCTCTGACTTTGAATTGTTTATCGATATTGCTGTTCTTTCTATCCACTTGCATTTGACATGCAGTTGCATTTTAAGGAGTACATGCTGACTGAACAATTAAATGGTGGCCTTGACCCCTCAGTCATGCATGAACAATCACATCAACATTTTAGCAAGCGTAGGGCACACAGTTCAAGACTAAAATTTCTTAATAATGGCTGCTGCTGTAGATCAGTGTGCAGATTTGAGGGATGTATGGGGCAGTCGAGACATATCCTGTGTCAACAGTTTATACTGTTTCTTTATATGTACAAACACAAGGACTGATTTTTTTTAATCAGTGGGAATTATTGGAATTTTTTTTTTTTAATGAATTACTTCATATTTACAACACAAACATAAACAATAGAATGACACATGTACATCAAGAAATACAGGAAGATGATGATAAGAAAAACATGCTTTAAATATATCACTTTATCCCACTACAGCAGAAATTATAATAAGGAAAGGATCTATATAGATAGGCAGTTAAAGTAAATATTACACGAATTACCATATCACTGGTCTAGAATTTGGCTCCAGGGATTCCAGTATTTTACAAAATCGTCTGGGTTGAAGTGTCCAAAGGAAACATATTTCTCCAAAGTTAAGTTTTCTTTTAGAAAATTCTTCAGAGCGATTAAGTTAACCCTGCCATTGTTTAATTTTACTTTGTAAATATAAAATTTAGTAAGTAAAATTATCTTATTTTTCACAAAATTCAAACCATGAATAGATAATGTTCCAAACAATATTATTTCCATATTCAAAGGAATTTCTATATTTGTCATCTCATAAATCCACCGATTCAACTCAAACCACAATTCTGATATCTTATGACAACCCCAAAATAAATGTTGAATGGTCTCTGGCTTGTCATGGCAAAAGGTACAAACATCTGAATTTTTTACTTTTATCTTAAATAAAAAAGTATTTGTTGCTAATATATGGTGTACTATTCTATATTGCAACCAGTTAAGCTTAGTATTTTTTATACGACCGCAAAAATTTTTGCGGTCGTATAATGGTATGGTGCTGTCGTCGTCGTCGTCGTCGTCGTTGTCGTTGTCGTTGTCGTTGTCGTCGTCGTCTGTAGACACTTTTGTTTTTGGCCAATAACTTAAGTTCCAGATGATCAATCCTTGTGAAATTTTTACACAATGTTCCTTGGCACAAAAGGAATGCTTGGGTAAGTTTTGGTCATTGTGGCCCCACCCATTTTAAAAAAAGGGGCCAAAAGGGGTTAAATTAGGTGTTTTCACATATTTGACTGTAGAATCTTTATTATTTGTTGGATTTTGATGGGGTTTCTTTCAGTAAACACCTTAGAAAATTTCCAATCTGAATTAGCCAACGGATTTCACGTGGCATGTACCGTTCACGAGATAAATGGGACCCAAAAGGGGCGAATTTCAAAAATTTAATTTTTTTATTTTTAGTCCGATTTTGATGCAATTTTTTTCAAAGGATTCCTTATGAAAAATTTACATAGCGCTCTTCTATTAGATTTTTGGTAACTTGTTTCCTTACCCAGCTATGAGGGGCCAAAGGGGACCAAAATCATAAATTTACAGATAACCTTAAATTTTTATTTTTCATCGGATTTCGATGGGATTTTTTTCTTTGGATTCCTCTTGATGTAAGCTTTCAGTAGTATGTCAACGGATTTGGCGTAGCTCTTACCGTTTCCGAGCTATGAGGGGCCGAAGGGGGCCAAAATCATAAATTTACAGATAACCTAAAATTTTTATTTTTCATCGGAATTTGATGGGATTTTTTTCTTTGGATTCCACTTGATGTAAGCTTTCAGTAGTATGTCAACGGATTTTGCTTAGCTCTTACTGTTTCCGTGCTATAAGGGTTCACAGGGGCCAAAACTGCAAATTTGCAGATTACCTAAAATTTTTATTTTTCATCGCATTTTGATGGTCTTTTTTCTTTGGATTCCTCTTGATATAAGCTTTCAGCAGTATGTCAATGGATTGGGCGTAGCTCTTACCGTTTCTGCGCTATAAAGGGTCGAAGAGGAATCATAAGGAGTCATAAGGGCTAATTTTTATTTTCCCTAGTTTGTGTCCAGCTAATTTCTGGGTCAATCTCCTTATTGCGTCCTTCTAATTATTGTGTCAAGCTCTTTTGTTTGTCCATACTCGCTTTAAATTACACTTTTTCAGATTTCAGTGGACGACATGCTGCGGTCGTATCATGCTGCGCTCGGCGTAGCCCTTTATTGTATATTTAGTACAATGTAGATATACTTTTTTCCAGTCTAACATGTTATGTGCCATTATTTGAATCCACTTTTGTTTTCCTAAAATGTTTACCTCTTTTGAATTCAATATATTATACATATCTTTTGAACCCTTTTTCGATGAAAAAAAATTCCAATATTAAATGGTAAACATGGTTGACATTCCTTTGATTGAAGGTCAATATTAAAAGTACTGATAAATTTTTTTACTGATTTTACTAATCCAAAGTAGAGAGTAAATATGGGTTGAAAATTGTAAATTATCTTAAATTCTTGAAGCGACATAATATTTCCCTGACCATCTATAATATCATTGATTGTCAAGATCCCCTTTTTCGCCCAATCTTTATAGAACACACTTTTATTATCAACTTTTATATTGTTGTTCCTCCATAAAGACGGAAAAAGTATATCACTAGCATGTTTTGGTTTATTAATTTTCTTAAAACAATTCCATGCATCATATACTTCATTCCAAAATTTATTATTAGAGTGCTCTTTTGGTCCCAAATAAGCAAACTGTGTCAGATCAATTTTCTCAGAATATTCAAATAATTTAGCCCATTTTGCATCTGACTGGAATAACCGTCTTACCCATGTTAGTTTTAGTCCCTGAATGAAAGCATACAAATTTACCATTTTTAGCCCCCCTTTATTATATGTTTGACATATAACATCTCTCTTTACTTTATCTGGTTTATTATCCCAAACAAATGAGAAAATTTTGCTATTGAGCTCCCTCAGCATATGCTCATCTGGTGATGGGATCGACGAAAAAAGATGATTTAATTTAGAAATTATAAGAGTCTTGACAATAGTTATTTTCCCAAATGGTGTGAGGTGTTGTTTTGACCATCTCGTCAAAATGTTTTCTACATCTTTTATTTTTGGTTTATAATTCAAATTAAGTATATCATCAATATCAACAGAAAACATAATACCTAACATCTTAAATTTACTGGAACCCCATTTCAATCCCCACTTTACACATATTTGGTCTTGACAGTGTTTTTTACTACCTATCCATATAACACTTGTTTTTTCAATATTTATTTTGAGTCCTGAGATTTCAGCGTAAAACTGGAGAGTACGGAGAGATGCATCAAGTGATTCCGGTGAACCATCTAGTATCATTGACGTATCGTATGCATATTGAGATAATACATACTCTGTGTCATCTATTGTTATACCCTTTATATCCTCATTTTTCCTGACTAAAATACCTAATATTTCGGCACAAAGTAAAAAAATATAAGGAGATAAAGGGTCTCCTTGTCGACAGCCTCGTTCTACAATAAAAAAATTCTGACAAACAACAATTTTGTGAAACTGCAGAAGTAATACATGTATTATTATAAAAAGTTTTTACCCAATTTATCATGGATTCACCAAAATTAAAAAACTTAAGGGTATCATACAAAAATGACCAAGAAATAGAATCAAAAGCTTTTTCAAAATCATTGAGAAGGAGTATGCCTGGTATATCTTTTTCTTCAGTATAATTTAAAATATCATAAATTAAGCGACAATTTTCACCTATATATCTCTCTGGCATAAAGCCGGTTTGATCACTGTTAATTAAAAACGAAAGAGTAAATTTCATTCTCTCCGCTATACAGCTGGAAGCTAGTTTATATGTACAATTTAACAATGTAATTGGTCGCCAATTTTTTAGATATTATTTCGGTTTCTCTTCCTTTGGAATACAAGTGATCACCCACTGTCTCTGTGTAACAGACATTTTATTATTTTGATACCCATAATTAATAGACCTTAAAACATATTTACCAATATCTATCCAATAAAATTTTAAAAATCCGGCTGTAAATCCATCTGAACCAGGGCTTTTGTTAATTTTACAATGTTTTAACGCAGAAGTAAGTTCATCTAGACTTATCTCTCCTTCCAACAATTGTTTTTGGTTTTCATAAAGTTTTGGTATGTCATCATAAGGTATCTCTGTTGACAGATTTACCTTTTTTATGTTTGACTGTTTTGAATAGAGTTTTTCATAAAACGACTTAGTCAAATCTAAGATTTCCTTCTGATTTTTAATAACATCACCATTATCGTCTATCAGTTTTGAGTAGTCTTACTGGTGAAATTTCTATTTTCCAAATTACAAAAAAGATTTGTTGGTTTCTCTCCTTCTTCAATCCACTGAACTCTGGACCTAATATATTCCCCCCTTACCTTCTCTTGTCTTATAATTCTGAGTTCAGGTTTTTTTTCTTCTAGTTTTTCCAGATCATTTTCATTTATTGCATTTTTTTCTAATTTTAAAATTTCTGAATGAAGTTTTTTTTCCTGCTTTACTCTCTCTCTTTTCTTGAAAGTTGCATATGAAATGGTAATCTTTCTAATCTCGAATAAAAGAGTTTATTTGAAATTTGGTTTGCTGCTGGGAAATGAGATTTTGTGTGTGAGGGGTTTTCTGGTTTGTCATGCAGACACTCCCTGTTTGCTGATACTTTGATTTGAAATTACAATAAAATTTTTGTATTGTTTTAACATAGTATTTACCATTACAGAGATATAATAGTTACAATGCCCAAAATTGTAACTTTGAAAGTATGAAGTGGTAAAACTTCAAGAAATCACTTTATCCAGCAAATAACTGTATTAAGTTAATGCATAGTGTCAAACGGAACTTGAATCCACAGTTATTTCAATTTTACCTTTGCCCAAGTTCCAGGATCGAAATTGAAGGTTTTTAGAAACTTTGAAAGATCAAGCTTATTGTTTGGACAAGTCTGATGAAAAATTCTACATAGTTTGGTAGTGAATTTTGGAGACTAACTGCACAATTTCTAAACATTATTTATAATGTGTTTTAGCTTTCTATTCAATCTAAAGTTTGTCCTAATTGTTCTGAGAATATTGGGCTTTTCTGTTTAAAAACGGGTTGGTAGGTGTTTGTCCAGATAGAAAAAATAAAGTATTAATCTATTTTGTAACTGAAATTTTAAAAAAAAGGTATTTTCATATACTGTAAAAGGGGAAATTTACACGAGGGTTTTATTTTGGCTAATTTTGCTTTGTGCACATATTCCCGAAAATTTCCCCTCGCATAAATTTGTTTTTATCATTAACATAACAAAAGGCAAGTGAGAATCACGAAAATAAAACTTTGCGAATATATTTAGGAATCAAAATCGCAAAATTTAAACCACGCAAAAATATACCCTTTTATAGTATTATCAGAAGAAAGATCTATGCCATACTACCATGACTACATTTTTGTCTCGCCTGCGACGAAAGGCGTGGAAAGCGAGACATGTGCGTACAAAGTATGACGGCGACGGCAGCGGCAGCGGCGTAAACTTTCATGTTAAGTTTTTGTGATTAGGTCATTTTCTCAGTAACAATAAATGGAAGGTCATTGATATTTGGTATATAGGTTGGTCTTGAGTAGTACATGACAGTCTGCTATATGGTTTTTGTCTGTGACCTCAATTTCACGGTCCAATGAACATGTTAAGTTTTTGTGATTAGGTCATTTTCTCAGTAACTATAAGTGGTAGGTCAATGATATTTGGTATATAGGTTGGTCTTGAGTAGTACATGACAGTCTGATCTATGTTTTTTGTCTGTGACCTCAATTTCACAGTCCAATGAACTTTTAAGTTTTTGTGCTTAAGTTTTAGTTTCTCAGTAACTATAATCGGTAGGTCAATGATATTTGGTATGTAGGTTGGTCTTAGATAGTACATGACAGTCTGTCATATTGCTTTTGTCCTTGACCTCAATTTAACGGTCTAGTGAACATGTTAAGTTTTAGTGATTAGGTCATTTTCTCAGTAACTATAAGTGGTAGGTCAATGATATATGGTATATAGGTTGGTCTTGGGAAGTGCATGACAGTCTGCTATATGGTTTTTGTCTTTGACCTCAATTTCACGATCCAGTGATCATGTTAAGTTTCCCCGTATCTTTTAATGTAAGGTCAATAATATTTGGTATTTGGGTTTGTCTTAAATGGAACATAACATCCTGCTGTTTGGCTTTAGCCCTTGACCTCATTTTCACGGTCTAATGAACATGTTTGGTTTATAGTATCAATCAGTGGTCACTGATATTTTTTTTTTTGGTGATTCATGACAGTCTGCTCTATTGCTCTATTGCCTTTGTCACTTACCCTAATTTCACAGTCTAGCGAATATGTTTTGTTTTCAGTTTGAGAATTCACATCAATTTTGCGACCATGAAGGGACGGGCGAGACATCAATTTGGGTCCACACTTGTTCACATATTGGCGACTTTTGAATGTTTTGTACAGGTAGTTAAAAATAGAATACCTTAGAAACAAGATACATTTGTAGTTATACAAAAGAATTGATTGTTAAGCAGTCTGTCGACTCATTCTCTTCTGAAGTCTAATAAACCACCAGTATTAATAACAGTATCTTGTATTTCCAGTTAACCAGACCTGTTAAAATATTTGTATCACATGATTGGCCTAGAAATATATGGAATTATGGAGACTTACACGAGTTACTGAAACGGAAAAGTGATTTTCAGAAAGATATAGAACAGGACAAACTAGGAAATCCATTTCATGAGGAATTATTATACCAGTTGAAGCCAGAATACTGGTTTGCTGCCCATCTACACATAAAGTTCCCTGCAGTAGTCCAACATCAGGTACTTTCTATAAGCTCTGTTATAAATAGGTTTGTTGGAATTCAGTTTCAATATTCAGAACTGTTCCAGAAAAAATGGTGTTTGATTTATTGAAGACATTTCATATTAATTTCATAGATGGTTGTGTACTTGAAATATTTCATATAAAGGGATTCTGTATACAAGAATTGTAGGTCTAGAAAAAAAATGCCTCCAAAGACCCCATGTCTTTTTTTCTGGTACATCACTTAGTACATTTTACATTGTCATCTGTTATTCTTCAAATATGTACTACAAATGTTTAACATTTACAAACTTGCTCAATTTTTGCAATTATATAAATATTTTCTAAAATTGTTCCTTTTGTTGAATTAAATTTCAAAAAGTTTGCAGTAACAAAACAAACAATTTATATTTGCAAAAAGGTACTGTAAATCAACTAATTTTCTCGTGGGATTTATTTTTATGATCTTCGCGAGCATAAAAATACCACAAAATACATTGCCGTGAATATTTGTGAACCCAATGCAAAATACACCAACAGAAACAGAAAAACACAAAAACAAGTCCCCACCAAGTTGTCTGGGACAAAGAAAATGCCAAATAATATAGTTTGTTTACAGTATTGTTGAAGACCTTATTGTGAAGTCGCAATGAAAAATTTCAATAGAATTTTGTCCCATACACATTTACTCTTACATTCTTAATTTTATTCATGTTCTTCTGAAATCTTAAGAATATCTACATGATTTCAGGAAATATAATAAAAAAAAAAATGCAGTATAACTAGCTTATAGTTACCTCTCATAAAAATTATAGTCATCATTTAATATAAGAAAAAAAATTCAAATCTCATTAGTAAATTTTGAAATTTTATCTTTAGTAATATTTACAGTTCTTATCTTTCAGAGTGAAAATGGAGAAACAAAAACAACCAAATTTTTATCATTAGACAAATGTCTTCCAAGGCGAAGATTTTTACAGGTAATATCAGAAAGTTGCTTGAGTAAAGATAGTCCACCTTTTTAAGTGAAATAAATGGGGCCAAAGGTTGAATTAGCTCTGTTTTCAAGCTTTTTACCAACCATTGAATTCCCCCAACACCCAAAAATTTACTGATGTTTGCTAGAATTTTTCTTAATTGTAATTGCCACATCAGTTTGTTTGTAAAAATCCTGATGTAGATAAATATAATATTGTGCCTACTGACCATTTAATTTTTAGCTCACCTGACCAAAAGGGTCAGTGTGAGCTATTGCCATCACTTGGTGCCCGTCATCTGTCTATTAAACTTTTCACCTTTTCATCTCCTCCCCTGAAATCACTGAAGCAAATTCAGCCAAACTTTTCAGGAATGATTTATATAAGGTCTTTTACAAAGATGGTGTATGGCAGGTCCTTTACATAGATTGCTGATTTCGTTCCAATCTGATAAAAAACATGGCTGCCTGAGGGGAACTTAGGTTAAACATTGAACCCTATGGTAAAATCACATTTTGATCTTCTCATCTGAAACAACTGAAGCGAATTCAACCAAACTTTACAGAAATGATTTATTTAAGGTCCTTTACAAAGATTGC
The DNA here is from genome assembly GCA_002080025.1 of Modiolus philippinarum. Lineage (NCBI taxonomy): Eukaryota > Metazoa > Mollusca > Bivalvia > Mytilida > Modiolidae > Modiolus > Modiolus philippinarum. The sequence continues at coordinate 177,157 of MJUU01072708.1, forward strand.
TCATTTCTTTCCAATCTGACAAAAACATGGCTGCCTAAGGGGAACTTAGGTTAAACATTGAACCCTGTGGTAAAAATCACATTTTCATCTTCTGCTCAGAAACAACTGATGCAAATTCAATTAAACCTTACAGGAATGATGTACTAAAGGCCCTTTACAAAGATTGCTCATTTTGTTCCTATCTTATATAAAACATTACCTCAAGCACGGATCATAGTTTAACATGGAACCCTATGGAAAAATCACATTTTCATCTTCTCCGCAGAAACCCCTGAAAAAAATTCAACCAAACTTTGCAGGAAAGATATATCGAAGGTCCTTTGCAAAGATTGCTCATTTCGTTTCGGTCCAACAAAAAACATGGCTGCAAGTAACATAGGAAAAATCACATTTTCATCTTCTTTTCAGAAACCACTGAAACAAATTCAACCAATCTGTACAGGAATGATGTACTAATGGTCCTTTACAAAGATTTCTCATTTCATTGGGATCCGACAAAAAACATGGCCGCCAGTGTTGAACTTAGTTTTAACACTGGACTTATGGGAAAAATCACATTTTCATCTTCTCCACTGAAACCATTGAAGGAAATTCAACCTAACTTTACAGGAATGGTGTATGGAAGGTTCTTTTCAAAAAGTGGTAATTTCATTTCAGTGCAACCAAAAACATGGCCGCCAGTATGAAATATAGTTTAGCATTGGAGCCAAAGGGAAAATCATTCTTTTCATCACCTGCACTGAAACTAATGAAGCAAATTGAACTTATCTGTATTGGAATGATGTGTATAAGGTCTTTCGCAAAGATAACTCATTTCAATAGGATTTGACAAAATACATTGGTGCCAATGGTGAACATAGCTAACATTAGACCCCATTGGAAAAAAATCCTTTTTTGGTCAATCATGACATAGAAGCATTTTGTCAGGTGAGCGATAGAGGCTCAGTTTCTAAGCCTCTAGTTTGAAAGAAAAGTAAGATGGGAAACCAAAATTCTAAATTGCCTGGTCTTATCTTAAAAGCTTTGAATTCTACTATTTAAGCATTTTCTGATTTAATTTGTAGCACTTCATTTAATATTTGTCAAAACACTTTATAAAGAACAAGAATATGTGTCTAACGGACACAATGCCCCGCCTCACAACTGTTTTGAACAATGGTATATTTTGTGATCAGTAAAGCATGAAGTGGTTGCATTGGTATATTTTTATTATGATTTTTGTTTAATTATACAATAAAAGGTATTTAATAAAGTTCAATGATAACAGCATAAATCCTTCACAGAAAAGAAACTTAAACATATGGATAAACCTCAAACTATCCCCCTTTTTCCATGATCAGTGAAGCATGAAGTTGATTGTACGGGTAAATATTTTTAATATTTTGTTTACTTATATCTAATGTATATCTGTCTAAAGTGTCATGATAAAAGCATACATCCTTCACACAAAAAAACTTCAACCTAAGAGTAAACCTCACACCAACGACGTATATTTAGAAATTCTAAATATACGTCCTTGCTCACACTACCCGCCCCCTTTTTTAGCTCACCTGGCTATGCCAGGGTGAGCTTTTGCCATCACTTTGCGTCCGTCGTCCGTCCGTCCGTCCGTCTGTAAACTTTTCATTCAAAGATCTTCTCCTCTGAAACCACTGGGCCAATTGAAACCAAACTTGGCCACAATAGTCCTTGGGTGGTCCCCTTTAAAAATTGTGTCGCTCAGGTCTGTACCTCATCCAAGATGGCCGCCAGCTGGGACCAAAATTTAACATTGGACCCTATGGAAAAAAAACGTTTCAAATTCTATTTCTCTGAAACTACTGGGCCAATTGGAACCAAACTTGGCCACAATAGTCCTTAGGTGGTCCTTTGCAAAAAAGGTGTTTTTCAGGATCACACTATATCCAACATGGCCGCCAGTGGGGAACATAGTTTTAACATTGGACCCTATGGGAAAACACATTCAAAGATCTTCCCCTCTGAATGTACTGAGCCAATTGGAACAAAACTTGGCCGCAATAGTCATTGAATGGTCCCTTGCGAAAAGGTGTTTTTCAGGTCAGCGCGATATCCAACATGGCAGCCAGCGGGGAACTTAGTGTTTCCCATGGGGTCCAATGTTAAACTAACAGAGGTCTTCTCCCCTTTAACTAATTAGGGATATTGGATTTATAGTTTAACTATATATAAGGGCTCTTTAACATAAAATGTCTATGTTAATCAAGGGCCAGGTGAGCGATACAGGCTCTTGAGAGCCTCTTGTTCCATGATCATTGAAGCATGAAGTTGGTAGTATTGATAAATTTTTTATCATGATTTTTGTTTAATTAGATGCAAATGTGTATTATATAAAGTTTCATGATAATAGCATAAATCCTATACAGAAAAAAAATCTTCAACCTGAGGGTAAACCTCAGACTACCCCCTTTTTTCCATGATCAGTGAAGCATGAAGTTGGTGGTTTGGATAAATTTTTATTATGATTTTTGTTTATTCACTACCTAACGAGTATTTATGTAAAGTTTCATGATAATAGCATACATCCTTCACAGAAAAAAAAACTTCAACCTAAGGGTAAACCCCCCTTTGTTCCATGATCAGTGAAGCATTAAGTTGGTGGCTTGGATAAATTTTTATTATGATTTGCGTTTATTCACAACCTAACGAGTATTTATGCAAAGTTTCATGATAATAGCATACATCCTTCACAGAAAAAAAACTTCAACCTAAGGGTAAACCTCAAAATACCCCCCTTTTTCCATGATCAGGGAAGCATGAAGTTGGTGGCTTGGAAAAATTTTTATTATGATTTTTGTTTATTCACAACCTAATGAGTATTTATGTAAAGTTTCATGATAATAGCATACATCCTTCACAGAAAAAAAAACTTCAACCGCAGGGTAAACCTGACTTGGGACGGACGGACACACCCGAACACTATATGCCCCCCTACTATCGTAGGCGGGGCATATAGATTTTAAGAAAAATTAATATTTGAGAGTGACTAATTTTCTATATATTCATAAAAAAGAATATCTAATCATAGTGCATTTATTATCACATGTTTTGTCTTGAAATGTTATATTGTTTTAGATTAAATATGTTGTTACAGGTAATAGATGTACCACATGATACAGATAAACCAATCAAAATACAGTTAGATCCTGAATGGTTGTCAATTTTAAAATCAACTAATCACCTTCTGAGTCTTACTAGAGCCAATAAGTATTTACCTGGACCAGGAGGCAAAGACAGGTATATATTTAATATTAATAGACTTCCAAATAAAATTAAAGTATTTACTCTGTAAAAATGATAAATCTTATACACAACAAAAATTACCATGCAACTTTGTCATTTATATTGTATAGTAATGTTGGATGTGAATTGAAGACATTATATTTTGTGGTTATAAATGTGAGAAAAGTTATCGGAGATTTCTTGATATTATATTTTCATTTGCATTATGATTCCAACATTCCTTTTATTTAAACATCTTTAACCAGTTGTCCAGTATTTTCCTAATTAAAACCCATGTTCAAAGCTTATTTTGGCAAGTTTTTGAAGCCTTTGTGGTTAGTTTGTCCATCAACTCTTTATTATGGTTTGATATTCTAAATGATGATTTTATTTGCATCGAAGAGAATTTAAATTGATCGCAACTTCAGTATTTACTGCATTCCATGTACTAATTGCCCTTGTCACTATAAGCGCACCCCATCCTTAATTTAGTTTAAAGTGCCCTTCAAAATTCCTCAATAAACTTTTAATTCTATATTTATTTCTTAATTATTGTCATTGATTTGTTTTCAATTGTTCATGCTTATTCATTTTAATACATCCAAGTTTCTGGTGGTAAACAATCAAGTAACCATGTTTTTTTTTGCTTTTGAGTACAAACAACTGATCTAATAAAATAGTCTTATTCTTTTCTTTATTCTGTCAAAGATTTCAAAGGCTAAAGCATTATTACAATTATTTTATTGTGTATAAATGAAAGATCAGAATTTTGTTTTTTGAACACAATTTGTCCATTATTTTGCTTCATATTTAATGCAAAAAAAAAGTATTATACCTGAAAAAAATATGACAATTAAATTAATTATAAGGAAATAAGAATGAAATTAAATGAAAGGAAAGATTAGTGGTGATAAATTATACTTTGCTTTTGATTTTTGTACATTTTAGATCTTTATTTTTAGTTATACATGTACCACATTTCACATTGGCTGAGCCAAAGGGGAGGGGGTTTTGGGGTTAGAACCCTCTTTTTTGGACATTCATGTATTATGGTATGGCGCAGTCGTCGGCGTTGGCGTCTGTGGCCAGCATAACTTTGTTTCTAGTGGATGGATCATCTTCAAATTTCAGTATGTGGTTTCTTGGCATAATGGCTATCCAGGTTTATGGCCCCACCGGTTTCAGAAAAAGGGACCAAAAAGGGGTAAAATTTGGTATTTTTGTGTCTGTGGACAGCATAACTTTGGTTCCAGTGAACAGATCATTTTCAAATTTTAGTATGATGTTTCTTGGCACATGCTTTAGCCTGGCCTATAATTTTATGTTCCTGGCCTCGCCCATTTTAGAAAAAGGGGCCAAAAGGGGTTAAATTGGTTGTTTTCACATATTTGACTGCAGAATCTTTATTATTTATCGGATTTTGATGGGGTTTCTTTCAGTAAACTCCTTAGAAAATTTCCAATCTGGTGTATGCCAACGGATTTCATGTCGCATGTACCGTTTACGAGATAAATGGGGCCCAAAAGGGGCGAATTTCAAAAATTTCATTCTTTGATTCCTCTTTATGTAAGCTTTCAGTTATATGTCAGCGAATTTGGCGTAGCTCTTACCGTTTCCGAGCTATGTGGGGCCGAAGGGGGCCAAAATCGTAAATTTACAGATAACCTAAAAATTTTATTTTTCGTCGGATTTCGATGGGAATTTTTTCTTTGGATTCTACTTGATGTAAGCTTTCAGTAGTATTTCAATGTATGTCAATGGATTGGGCATTGCTCTTACTGTTCCTGAGCTAAAGAGGGTCAAAGAGGAATCATAAGGAGTCATAAGGGCTAATTTTTATTATACCCCCGCTCTGAAGGAGGGGGGTATACTGTTTTACTTCTGTCCGTCCGTCACACATATTTTCGTCGCATTTTTCTCAGCAACTACACATGACAGCCACTTGATATTTGGTATGGTGCATCAGTATGGGGTCCTATACTGCACCTCCCCTTTTGGCCATATCTGATCACCACTTCCTGTTTACCGACTTTGTGCATTTTTAGCTCACCTGGCCTAAAAGGCCAAGTGAGCTTTTGCCATCACTTTGCGTCCGTCGTCCGTCCGTCAGTCAACAATTTCAAAAATCTTCTCCTCTGAAACTGCTGGGTGAATTGTAACAAAACTTGTGCCTGAATCATCACCAGGGTATGCAGTTTCAAAATTGTGTTCGATTAGTCCGAAGGTCAAACAACATGGCTGCTGTTACTAAAAATAGAACATAGGGGTAAATTGCTGTATTTTGCAAATAACTCGAAAACTGTTACAGATATCAAAAATCTGACAGAGTAAAAATGATCAGCATGGCAAGATCTACCAGCCCTGCAATTTTGAAGAAAATCTGAAAACCCGTCTTAGAGTTATTGCCCTTTTTCCGTAAAATTTTCAAAATTTTGATATTTTTCATTTTTCATCAAAAAAACTATAACAGATAGAGGTCAACTTTAAATTGATAAAATGTTCAGCATATCAAGATCTATACACCCTGAAATTTTGAAGAAAATCAGAAACCCTTTGTAGGAGTTATTGCCCTTTTTTCACCAAATTTTTAAATTTTTTTTATTTTTCGTCTTTTATTTCCAAAACTATAGAAGATGAAGGTTAAGTGTAAATTGATGAAATGTTTGCAATGCTGTGGCGACTTCAAAACTGGTGTTGAAAATTGTTTGTTGATCGCCATTTTCAAAATGGCCTCCAAAAAAAGGCGGGAAAATGCAACATTGTCCGATTTCAATAAAAATTGGTTTCCAAATAGATATTGATGTTGCGACTTCAAAACCGGTGTTGAAAATTTTTTGTTGATTGCCATTTTCAAATTGGCCACCAAAAAAGGCGGGAAAATTCAACATTGTCCGATTTCAATGAAATTTGGTTTCAAAATAGGTATTGATGTGGCAACTTCAAAAATGATGCTAAAAATTGTTCATTGACTGCCATTTTCAAAATGGCTGACAAAAAAGGCGGGAAAATTCAACATTATCTGATTTCAATGAAATTTGGTTTCCTAATAGATATTGATGTTGCAACTTCAAAACTGGTGTTGAAAATTGTACCTTGACCGCCATTTTCAAAATGACCACCAAATAAGGTGGGAAAATTCAACATTGTCTGACTTCAATAAAATTTTGTTTCCAAATAGATATTGATTTTGCGACTTTATGGTGTTAAAAATTGTTGTTGACCGCCATTTACATAATGATGTCTTGACTTCAAAACTGGTGTCAAAAGTGGTCCTTAGCAAGAATGTTTTTTGTCAAAAAAGTCCAACAAAGACATATAGTAAAACATGATCAGACTTTAAAGACAGTTTAAAAATTGGTTGAGTTTGAGCTACCAAAGTTAGAGAGACTGAAGTTTAACTGTATAACTTACAATGTTAGCTTGATTGTGGCAAATGAAAACCAGGTGAGCGATACAGGCTCCTGGGAGCCTCTGGTTTACTTTTATTTTCCGAATTGTGACTTTTTTCGTCGCATTTTTCTCAGCAACTACACATGACAGCCACTTAATATTTGGAATGGAGCATCAGTATGGGGTCCTATACTGCGCCTCCCCTTTTCGGCCATATCGGATCACCACTTCCTGTTTACCGACTTCGTGCATTTTTTACTTTTATTTTCAAAATTATGACTTTTTCGTCGCATTTTTCTCAGCAACTACAGATGACAGCCACTTGCTATTTGGAATGGGGCATCAGTATGGGATCCTATACTGCGCCTCCCCTTTTTGGCCATATCGGATCACCACTTCCTGTTTACCATCTTTGTGCATTTTTTACTTTTATTTTCAAAATTGTGACTTTTTGTCCCATTTTTCTCAGCAACTACACATGACAGCCACTTGATATTTGGACTGGTGCATCAGTATGGGGTCCTATACTGCGCCTCCCCTTTTCGGCCATATCAGATCACCACTTCCTGTTGACCAACTTTGTGCCTTTTTACATTTATTTTCAAAATTGTGACTTTTTCGTCGCATTTTTCTCAGCCACTACACATGACAGCCACTTGATATTTGGAATGGGGCATCAGTATTGGGTCCTACACTGCACCTCCCCTTTTCGGCCATATCGGATCACCACTTCCTGTTTACCCACTTGTGCCTTTTTAGCTCGCGGGGACGAATGTCCGGAGAGCTATTGTCATACCCCCGGCGTCGGCGTCGGCATCGGCATCATCGGCGTCGTCGGCAAAAACTTTAACCTTGCTTGTGAAATGGAGACCTTAAGAGTTGGGATGTAGATATTTAGTGTGTAGCTTCCTTGCAATGAGAGCTTTCTTTTGGCACCATATTTGTAGACATTTTGACCTTGACCTTGCCCCTAGGGCAATATATAAAAAACTTTAACCTTGCCTCTAGAAGGCAGGCTTTTAGTGTTCATATTTGGTATGTGACTTGCTTATGATGAGAGCTTTCTAGCGGTACCATATTTGTAGACATTTTGACCTTGACCTTTCCCTGAGGGCAATTTTTGAAAAACTTTAACCTTGCCTCTAGAAGGTAGGCTTTTAGTAGTAGGGTGTTCATATTTGGTATATGACTTTCTTATGATGAGAGCTTTCTAGTGGTACCTTATTTGTAGACATTTTGACCTTGACCTTTCCCTGAGGGCAATTTTTGTAAAACTTTAACCTTGCCTCTAGAAGGTAGGCTTTTAGTGGTAGGGTGTTTATATTTGGTATGTAACTCCCTTATGATGAGTGCTTTCTAGTGGTACCATATTTGTAGACATTTTGACCTTTACCTTGCCCTGAGGGCAATTTTTGAAAAACTTTAACCTTGCCTCTAGAAGGTAGGCTTTTAGTGGTAGGGTGTTCATATTTGGTATGTAACTTCCTTATGATGGCAGCTTTCTTCTGGTACCATACTTTTAGACATGTTGACCTTGACCTTGCCCTGAGGGCAATTTTTTTAAAAACTTAACTTTGCTTCTAGAATTAAGATGTTTAGTGGTAGGGCATTCATATTTGTTATGTGACGTTCTTTTGATGAGAGCTTTCTAGTGGTACTATATTTATAGACATTTTGACCTTGACCTTGCCCTGAGGGCAATTTTTTAAAAACTTCAATTTTGCTTCCAGAATTAAGTTTGTTTTGTGATAGGATGTTTATATTTCATATGTGACTTTCTTGTGAAGAAAGCTTTCTTTCGAATTTATTGTGCATTGAGGTTACTGGAATCCCCGGCGAGCTATGTTGTCTTCTGACAACTCTTGTTTACTTTCGTTTTCCAAATTGTGACTTATTCATCGCATTTTTCTTAGGAACTGCACACGACAGCTACTTCATATTTGGTATGGAGCTTCTTTGAAGGGTTCTATACTGCATCTCCCTTTTTCAGCCATATTGCTGTACTACTTACTGTTTTTATGACTTTATGATTTTTTTTACTTTCATTTTCCATGGTGAACTTTTTTGTCACTTTTCTCGGCAACCGAACATCCAACTGTGTAAATGCTTGTATTGTGTCCACACTTGTAATGTGTCCACACCTGTATTGTGTCCACACACACTTAATTTTGCACTTACTTATTGATTAAGGGTTCAATGAGCGTGGGTATAACTGGCTGCCATTCGGCGACAGCTCTTGTTTTCCCTAGTTTGTGTCCAGCTAATTACTTGGTCAATCTCCTTATTGCGTCCATCTAATTATTGTGTCAAGCTCTTTCCTATGTCCATACTCGCTTTAAATTACACTTTTTCAAATTTCAGTGGACGACATGCTGCGGTCGTATCATGCTGCGCTCGGCTTAGCCCTTTATTAATGAATATCCTGATGTTCAACTAAGAAATACCCCCAAAAAATTTGATAAAAAAATGTCACCTTAACTTTCATTTCATGCATGAGTGGCCCAAAATTAGTTTGTGTAAAAGTCCGTATTTTGAAAAGTACAACTTTGTAGAGGGCTGATAATACCACAAAAAACTAACAGACAAGAGGATTAGTGTGATTTTCAACTTATTTCTTCTCTTGTTTTTTATACGACCGCAAAAATTTTTGCGGTCGTCTATTGGTATGGTGCTGTCGTCGTCGTCGGCGTCGTTGTCGTCGTCGTTGTCGTCGTCGTCGTCGTTGTCGTCGTCGTCGTCTGTAGACACTTTAGTTTTTGGTCAATAACTTTAGTTCCAGTTGATCAATCCTTATGAAATTCTAACATAATGTTCTTTGGTACAAAAGGAAGGCTTGGCTTAGTTTTGGTCATTGTGGCCCCACCCGTTTTTTAAAAAAGGGCCAAAAAGGGTTAAATTGGGTGTTTTCACATGTTTGTCTGTAGAATCTTTATTATTAATCGGATTTTGATGGGGTTTCTTTCAGTGTGCTCCTGAGGAAATTTCCAATCTGGAGTATGCCAACGTATTTCACGTAGCATGTACCGCTCACGAGATAAATGGGGCCCAACAGGGGCAAATCTCCAAAAAAATAAATTTTTTATTTTAAGTCCGATTTTGATGCAGTTTCTTTTAATGGATTCCTTGTGAAAAATTAATATGGCGCTCAGCTATTAGATTTTTGATAACTTGTTTCCTTTCCCGGCTATGAGGGGCCGAACGGGGCCAAAATTGCGAATTTGCAGATCATGTAGAATTTTTATTTTTCATCGGATTTCGATGGGATTTTTTTCTTTGGCTTCCTCTTGATCTAAGCTTTCAGTATTATGCCAACGGATTTTGTGTAGGTATTACCGTTTCCGAGCTACAAGGGGTCAAAGGGGCCAAAAATGCAATTTATCTAAATTTGTCAAATCTTTATTTTTCATCGGATTTCAATGGGATTTTTTTCTTTGGATTTTTCTTGATCTAAGCTTTCAGCAGCATGAAACAGATTTTGTGTAGCTCTTACCGTTTCCGAGCTACAAGGGGTCAAAGGGGCCAAAAATGCAATTTATCTAAATATGTCAAATCTTTATTTTTCATCGGATTTCAATGGGATTTTTTTCTTTGGATTCTTCTTGATCTAAGCTTTCAGCAGTATGTAAACGGACTTTGTGTAGCTCTTACCGTTTCCGAGCTACAAGGAGTCAAAGGGGCCAAAAATGCAATTTTTCTAAATATGTCAAATCTTTATTTTTCATCGGATTTCGATTGGATTTTTTTCTTTGGATTCCTCTTGATCTAAGCTTTCAGAGGTATGAAACAGATTTGGCGTGGCTCTTACCATTTCCGAGCTACATGGGGTCAAAGGGGCCGAAATTGCAATTTTTCTAAATATGTCATATCTTTATTTTTCATCAGATTTCGATGGAATTTTTTCTTTGAATTTCTATGGATGTAATGTTTTAGTTGATAGTACATATTTTGCATAGCTCTTATGTTTTTTTCATCAGTAAGTGATCAGCTAATAACTGTGTCAAGCTTCTTTTTGTGTCCATCTAATTATTTTGTCAAGCTCTTTACTCTGTCCACATTCACTTTAAACTACTTTTGTTGAAATTTCAGTGGTCGACATGCTGCGGTCGTATCATGCTGCGCTCGGCGTAGCCCTTTATTTTAAACTTGAACAATTTCAATATTTTCAGTATAAATGAAGTTCACTCTATAGAAAGCAAAACATAAAAAAATCAAAAACAAATACATATCAGATATTGCAGTCAATATTTGTAGCTGATTTAGAATTAACACATTGGTATTAAGAACTGTGAAATACTAAAAGATTTTTCTCGAATTTATGTCCTGTTTTCACGTTTCCTGAACAGTGGGAGAAATAATGTTCTTCTCTCTAGAGAGAATGTTGTTCTCGACAAGTTATTGGTTGAAATTTAATTGTGACATCAAATATATTTGCTGTTTCTGACTTAACCATTGTTAAAGAGGCGACCATGCCCGATGCTGTCATGCTAAAAAAGTAAATTTATTTTGGATCATCAGAAAAGGGGTGTCATGTTTTTATCAAAAATCTCCTTTAAATCATTAGAGAAATAAAATCCACAACCATATCTTGAGAGAAATGACATTTCTACAGTCTTGATAGTTAAATTTTCAAATATTGCAAGCCTCGCGTTTAAAAATTTGAAAATTTAACTATCGAGACTGTATGAATGTTGTTGCTCACTCGATGGGATTATTGAATCTCAATATTAATACATGTTTAATTTTTGAAATAATGACTTCATTAATATCGAAGTAGATATGAAGTAATTTATGTTCTTTTTTTTGAAGATGGAGCTTTAAAGTAACTAATGAAGAAATCAACTCTATTATCGAAGATTTTGGAGGTGACCTTCATTTGCCAGAAAATTTTGAACAAACTGTGGATGTATATAATCCATCTGAAAGAAATCCACAAGCACCAAAAACAATGGTGAATCCACAATCCACATTATTATGTACAATGTTAGACATTACTGATCCTAATGCTGTGTTTCTGGGTAAGGATTCTAAATACGAGATCGCTAACGATGAAAATGAGGAGGACATTATAGATGGTGAAGATGATGTTGATGATGGAGATGATACCGAGTATGAAAGTTTTGTGTCAGTTGTTGACAGTGAACAGAGCTTTAGTTTTCTATCCAGTAATGCAGATGATAGTATTGTATCATTAGGTGTGAGATTAAATGATTCTGTGGACGATAAAGATACTGTTAGTAGTGTAAATCCAAATGATTCTTCGGTAACCGACGACGATAGTGACGAGGAATTCAAACAAATCATGGAAAAACAAAAACTTGAACAATCAATAGAAAAATTGTCCTCACCATCAAAGAGTTCTGTAAGTCAGTCTGATCCAGAAGATTCAGATGCTGACATTCAGCAAGTTGTCGCAGAGCAAAAAGCAAAAAGACAGTTAAAACTGACAAGTGACAAAGGTCATGTAGAACTAGCTTTAACGGGTAGTGATGATGATGAACTTGCAAGTATGCTTGCTGAACAGAAAAAAGCCCAGAGTGTTCCAGATATATTTGTTGAAGAAGCCCCTTTATTGTCAACACAGGACACATTGCCACTTTCACAGTCAAGTCCAGCCAGTAGTGATGAACGTAGTGATTCTGAAGTGATTAAAGCTACATCTGGACTTGCACTCGGTGAAGATAAGGAGGGAAGGAAGAGAAGTGATGAATCAGAAAGTGATGAAAGTCCTCAATCTAAAAAGTTACGTAGACGAAATCGTAGTTTATATGAATCTAGCAGTGAAATGGAGTAATGGTACATGACCTAAGTTCATACATTTGAAAAAAAAAGGTGATGCATCTAATGTTGATCATTAATTCAATTGTCAAAAATATTCTTTCAAACAGAAATAAATGATGTCATATAAAGGACGCTGTTTAGAAGTATAATGTGGTAGCCCTTTTTCCAAAGGATTTTATGATGTTAATATTACAAGGTGACAACACCTTGTCCAAAGGACTATGTGATACTTTACAGAAGTGATGTTAGTGTTACATCACAAAATTGCTCAACGTAATTCTGATCTGCAAGAAAAACACTTGCATAGGACATACCGGTAGTTTAAAATTGGGAGTTTATTAGAAAGCATTTTAATGGCAATCTTTTTGATGCCCTGTCCATGAATGTTGAAGGGGCATACTGTGTACCCTTGTCCTTCCTTTTGCACTTCCTTGCATCCGGTTTAGATTTGCGGTTAAATTATTTCTCAGAAACTGGAAGAGGTATAACAATGATAGTAGACAATTATATAGATCTTTGATTGTGCTACATTTACTAGGTAGTTTGATTCTAGTGCTACATTTACTAGGTAGTTTGATTCTTTCACCTACATTTAATGCTTGAGTGACTCTTGGTTAAGTTTTGTATTTAAGTCCATTTCTCAACAATTACACATTATAAGACAATGATGTTTCATCAATTTATTTTCCTTGATGAGTTCTTCCCGAATCATTGACAATTAAGTTGCTTTGACTTACTGTTTATGCTACAGTGACTTTTGTTGAGTTTTACATTTAGGTCTATTTCTAGCTACTTTGTATTGTAGCTTCATGATATTTTACTGTTACATTTATCTGGTGGAGATCTGCTCATTTCAAAAATAATTGGATGTCCATGACCCACATTTTATGATTGAATAAATTGGGTTAAATTTAAGTCCATTTGTCAATATCTACACAACATATCATGATATCATAATGATGTTGCATCAAATTAATCATCTTGATGAGAACTACCCAATCATTATACAATTTGATGATTTTGACCGACCTAACACTTGAATGACTTTATTAAATTTTAGGGTATAGGTCCATTTTATGCCCAATTGACTTGGGTTATCTGTTGCGATAAAATAATTTGTTCCTGCCCCCTGTAAATTTTTTTCTGGAAAAACCCATAGTTGAACTTGGCTGTTTTTTTTTGTGATTTCTCATAGATTACACAGTTTGTACTGCCAAGACCTCCTACAGTTTTTATTGTAAGAAGTTTCTATTTTGCAGATCAGTTGTAAATATATTGAAGATGAGATGTGTCTTTTGGTATTTATTGTGATTATGGTGTATCTTTTCAAAAAAATGTACATTGTTGAACTTGGTCATTTTTTAATGAATTTGACATAGAGGGTACACAGTTTGTCTGGGCAACCCCTCCTACAGTTTTTATACGCCCGTCTAATGACAGACGTATATTGGTATACCAATGTCCGATTGTCCGTCCGTCCATCCGTCTGTCCGTCCGTCCGTCTGTCTGTCCATCTGTCTGTCTGTCTGTCCGTTTCATATGTCATGCTCTTACTTGACAACCCTTTAGCCAATTCACTTCAAACTTTGTAGAAGTATTGGATATGATGGCCTTACGATCTGTATACTTTTTCGTGAAATTTCGATTTTTCTTGCAAGAGTTATGGGACTTTATTTGTCAATTTTAAGGCAATTTTTTACATGTCACGCTCTAACTTGACAACCCGTGGCCAATTCTTTTCAAACTTTGTAGACTAATTGGGTATTATTGCCTCACAATCTGTATACTTTCTCGTGAAATTTTGATTTTTCTTGCAAGAGTTATGGGACTTGATTCGTCAATTTTAAGACAATTTTTTACATGTCTTGCTCTACCTTGACAACCCTTTGGCAAATTCTTTTTAAACTTTGTAGAGTTATTGGGTATGATGGCTTCATGATCTGTACACTTTCTTGTGAAATTTTGATTTTTTAAGGCAGGTTCTCTGCCTTCTAGCTGTCGGGTAAAGCCATCTTGAAAAAAGTCCGTTTCAACCAGACTCTTACATTAAGGAGACTACTTTGTATGAAAAGAATCGGAATGATCCAGACTATCGTTAAAAACGTGTACGGCTTACCAGTTATTCATACGAAGGCACAAAAAATAATCCATTCATGTGGCGATACAGTGTCCATTTCATGATCATCTACATCGTTTATGTGTTTATTGTATTTATTTAATATCTTTTAAGAGATACTTTGCTTTTTTAATCTCAGAGCACTTAAACTGACATTCGAAATTCACGATTCGGTTAATTCATAAAAATTTCCTGTGGCGCGCAATTTTTATGAATGGATACATAGTAACTTCTAGTTTCGCTGTTGTAACCAGAGTTGTTAACCCTCCCGGTCTCACCGTGAGGCTACCGATTTCGGCAGCCGGTCTCACGTCTACCGATATGCCTCTGAAAGTTCCCGATATTAAAATTTTCTCTCAAAAATATTTCTCCGTTACACCGGAAGTAAATATTGGCTGTTCCAATCACACCCTGCGAGGTAAACAAAGGCCCCGCCTAACGAGATTACGCGAGAACACGAATCAGCTGTGTATTAACGACAAAATGGCGTCGCCTCCGCGAAAAGGGTAGATACAATTAAAAATTCCAAAAAAAATGGATAAAAGAGATGGACTTTTTGAGCAAGAGTGATAAATATATACATGCAGTGTTTCTGTTGTGTGGCATAACCTTTGCCTTAGTGCACGGAGGATGAAATGACGTTCGCCATAGAGAAACAGAGGGACACAAACGTAGTGCTCGACTTCGGACTCAAAATGCTGAAATTCTGTTTACATTATTCACAGTAACTTCGGTGTTTTGTTATTTGTAGCTGAGCACAACCTACCATTCTCAGTAGCTTGCACTGATGAGACATAAGTTGTCAAAAATAATGAAACTTAAGAACTAGATGACTTGACAGAGGAAGTGACAAAATTGGAAATATCAACATTAATTAAGCCACTGAGTGTTACACTTGTACTCGGGCTTGTACTTTGGAATACTTACATGTACGTATACCAACAAAGAGGAGCAAGACAATGAAATGTAAATAAATAGAGTTTTAAATAAATTGCCAACAACCCATATAAACACTGAAAAGACAACCTAAACCGGGAAGGAAAATTTCGGATTTTAATTCTTGAAAAAATTAAATGTCAAGATTTCAGCAAAACAGTAATAATTACAGAACTTCTGGAATACCCAGGAACCTGCCTTAACAGCATTCCATGCTTTGATCTTGCAAGAGTTATGGGGCTTTATTCGTCAATTTTAAGGCAATTTTTTACATGTCACGTTCTAACTTGACAACCCCTTAGCCAATTTACTTCAAACTTTGTAGAGGTATTGGGTATGATGGACTTACGATCTGTATACCTTTTTAGTGAAATTTCGATTTTTCTTGCAAGAGATATGGGACTTTATTCATCAATTTTAAGGCAATTTTTTACATGTCGGGCTCTAACTTGACAACCCTTTGGCTAATTCTTTTCAAACTTTGTAGAGTTATTGGGTATGATGGCCTCACGATCTGTATACTTTCTCGTGAAATTTCAATTTTTCTTGCAAGAGTTATGGGACTTTATTCGTCAATTGTAAGGCTCTAACTGATAAGTACTTTGATCAGCTCACTTCAAACTTTGTAGATTTATTTCTGAAAGAATTATCAAGCTTAATTAGGCAGTTATAGGTGCTTCTGAATTGAGAACCCCTTATCTAAATCACATAAAGTTTTGAAGGGTGACGATGGGCGTATCATGCGACTTGGTGCAGCTGTTTATTTGGTAGGAAGTTTTTATTTTGCAGATCATTTGAGCATATTGTAGATGTGCCTTTTGGTATTGATTTTGTTATTGGTCCATTTTTAAAAAAAAAAAATATATATTGTTGAACTTGGTGGTATTTCTTTTTGGATTTTCTCATAGAGGGTATGCAGTTTGTCCGTCCAAGATCTCCTACAGTTTTTATGGTAGGAAGTTTTAAATCTGCACCTTGTACTGGGGCATGTCATCCACTATTTTTCTACAAAAAAAAAAATCACAAAACTGACTCTTAAGGTTATAGTTTTACTCTTGCAATTTGCAATTTTAAAGCAATCTTTTCAGAAATCAGACGTCTTTTGGATCAAACAGAAGATTTAACTAGAAATGTATCCAAAAATATTCAATCAGCTGAAACCAAACTTCTTGAAAACAATCCAACATTTAACCCAATATACTGACAGAGCTGGTGTGACCTTCCGACATTTAACCCAATATACTGATAGAGCTGGTGTGACCTTCCGACATTTAACCCAATATACTGATAGAG
>MJUU01072708.1:195442-282597 GCA_002080025.1 Modiolus philippinarum
GATGGATATAAACCAAACTTCTTGAAAACAATCCAACATTTAAACCAATATGCTGACAGAGCTGGGATGACCTTCCGATATGACCCCTGCTGAAAAACAATCCAACATTTAACCCAATATGCTGAAAGAGCTGGGATGACCTTCCGATATGACCCTTGCTGATGGATATAAACCAAACTTCTTGAAAACAATCCAACATTTAACCCAATATGCTGATAGAGCTGGGATGACCTTCCGATATGACCCCTGCTGATGGATAATCCAACATTTAACCCAATATGCTGATAGAGCTGGTGTGACCTTCCGATATGATCCCTGCTGATGGATATAAACCAAACTTCTTGAAAACAATCCAACATTTAACCCAATATGCTGATAGAGCTGGTGTGACCTTCCGATATGATCCCTGCTGATGGATATAAACCAAACTTCTTGAAAACAATCCAACATTGAACCCAATATGCTGATAGAGCTGGTGTGACCTTCCGATATGATCCCTGCTGATGGATATAAACCAAACTTCTTGAAAACAATCCACCATTTAACCCAATATGCTGACAGAGCTGGGATGACCCTCCGATATGATCCCTGCTGATGGATATAAACCAAACTTCTTGAAAACAATCCAACATTTAACCCAATATGCTGACAGAGCTGGGATGACCTTCCGATATGACCCCTGCTGAAAAACAATCCAACATTTAACCAAATATGCTGATAGAGCTGGGATGACCTTCCGATATGACCCCTGCTGATGGATATATATATCTGCTTACTGACCTGACATTGAGAAATACATGATCTTCATTTGAAACATAGACTAGTTTATCCTTCTATTGCTCTGATCTGGTATATATCTATAAGTATTAGCAAAGGACTTTATGGCTTTTCATCATACCCGATAGGGGCAATAATAGACAAAGAATGACTGGTATAGTGTTTTTATACCCTGTTTACAATGTAATTAACTGTCCTTCTTGTCTCCTGTCATAGCTTTAATCTCCTTTGGGGATTGTAAGGTAAGCATCACATTTAGGGAAGACTCCTGTAGATTTTGGGATCAGTAAGGTCAAAGGTCAAGGTAAAAATTAAAAATTTAGGCCAAAAGTTGGTTTCTTAGCATAACATCAGAATGCCTTTATGGATTGAAATGATACTTACATAGGTGGAAGCTCCAGAGGTAAAGAAGACATCTATTTTGGAGTCAAAGAACAATACAGAAAAAGAAAGGGGCTATGGTTTTCGTTGATTGAATGAAAGTTACAAAGATAAAGGCATCAGGGGTAAGAAAGACGCCAATTGATTTTTGGGTCAGTAGGTCTTAGGTCAAGGTCACATGTATTTTCAGGAATTGAAAGTTTTGATGCAAAATTGGTTAAAAGAGCATAACTCAAGAATGTATGTATCGCCTCGAATGAAACCTTCATAGATGGAAACGTAAGAGGTAAGGCAGACACATTAATTTTGGAGTCCATTGATCAAAGGTAAAAATTTGTTTCTGGCGTATAACTTAGAATGCCTTTATGGACTTAAGGTAGTTGGGGTGTCTTGGTTTCTGACATAAGAACTTTTTCAAAATTTGTACAATGAAACTTCGAGTAATATGCTATAAAAATGTTTAAAAAATTTGGGGGTCATGGATATGTCAAAAAGATACAGACTTCTAAACATTGGCCAAATTTGGGATTTTTGCTCTATATTAACAATAGAACTATATGGGATATAGCAATATACAAAATTCAAGGGCATATTTTTATGCCCCCAGATTGGGGATCGGGAGCATATTGTTTTTGTCCTGTCTGTTTGCTGTTTGTCCGTTTGTGCATCCGAAACTTTAACCTTGGCTATAATTTTTGAACTATGTAAGGTAGACTTTTCATACTTTAATTGCAGGTGTATAGGTCTAATCAAGAGGAACATGAATATGTGAAAAAAAATTAGGTCAGGTCAAAGGTCAAGGTCACAGAGGTTAAAAAGGGGTGAAATTAGCTGATTTCACATATTTGACTGTAGAATCGTTACAAATTATCCTATTGAAACAGGGTTTGTTTTATGTTATTGCTATAAAATTGCGCAACTAAAGTATGTCGACAGATTTGAGGTAGCATTTACCGTTTTGGAGAAACAAGAGGCCAAAAGGGGGACAAATAGAAAAAAATGAATTTTTCAATTTTTTGTCGGATCTTGATGCAGTATTTTTCTGTAGGTTTCTTGTAGCATGTTTAAACAGATACATTTAACAATTAAAACCATTTCAATAAACCAGTTGCCCAAAGGGGCTTCATATGTTTCAGAATAAAGGGGTTGAATTGGGTGTTTTTACGGTGATAAACAACTTTCAAACTATGTAAGATAGATTTTTAATACTTGGTAAGTGTATAGGTCTTGACAAGAGGAACATAAATATGCAACAAAACTAGATCATAGGTCAGGGTCACAGAGGTCAAAAAGGGGGAAAATTGGGTATTTTCACATACTTTACTGCAGAATCTGGGGGCGTATGTAGTGTTTCACAAACACATCTTGTTTCTATAAGCAGACATACAATTTTTTCCAAACTTTGTATATTTATTGGTACGATATAGAACTTTTATTTAAAAACATAAAAAAGATATGTCACGGACCTTTTGAAAAAGTAATTTCATGAAACATAAAGAATTTGTTAGTTTTTATATGGCCGCAAAAATTTTGCGGTCGTATATTGGTATGGTGCTGTCGTCGCCGTTTTGTTTTTGGTCAATAACTTTAGTTCCAGTTGATTAATCCTTATGAAATTTTAAAACAATGTTCTTTGGCACAAAAGGAGGTTTTGGATAAGTTTAGGTCATTTTGACCCACCGGTTTTTAGCTCACCTGGCTATGCCAGGGTGAGCTTTTGCCATCACTTTGCGTCCGTCGTCCGTCGTCCGTCTGTCGTCCGTAAACTTTTCATTCAAAGATCTTCTCCTCTGAAACCACTGGGCCAATTGAAACCAAACTTGGCCACAATAGTCCTTGGGTGGTCCCCTTTAAAAATTGTGTCGCTCAGGTCTGTACGTCATTCAAGATGGCCGCCAGCTGGGACCAAAATTTAACATTGGACCCTATGGAAAAAAACGTTTCAAATTCTATTTTTCTGAAACCACTGGGCCAATTGGACCAAAACTTGGCCACAATAGTCCTTTGGTGGTCCCTTACAAAAAAGGTGTTTTTTAGGTCCGCCCGATTTCCAAGATGGCCGCCAGCGGAAAACATAGTTTTATCATTGGGCCCTATGGGAAAACATTTTCAAAGATCTTCTTTCTCTGAAACTACTGAGCCAATTGGTACCAAACTTGGCCACAATAGTATTGGGTGGTCCCTTACAAAAAAGGTGTTTTTCAGGATCGCACTACATTCAACATGGCCGCCGGCGGGGGACATAGTTTTAACATTGGACCCTATGGGAAAACACATTCAAAGATCTTCTCCTCTGTAACTACTGGGCAAATTGGACCCACCTTTGGCCACAATAGTCCTTGGGTGATCCCTTACAAAAAAAGGGTTTTTAAGGTCTGCGCGAATTCCAAGATGGCCGCCAGCGGGAAACATAGTTTTAACATTGGAGCCTTTGGGAAAACACTTTCAAAGATCTTCTTCTCTGAAACTACTGAGCCAATTGGAACCTAACTTGGTCACAATAGTCCTTGGGTGGTTCCTTACAAAAAGGGTGTTTTTCAGGAATGCGCTACAATCAACATGGCCGTCAGAGGGAGTCACAGTTTTAACATTGAACCCTATGGGAAAACACATTCAAAGATTTTCTTTTCTGAAACTACTGGGCCAATTGGAACCAAACATGGCCACAATAGTCCTTAGGTGGTCCTTTGCAAGAAAGATGTTTTTCAGGTCAGTGCTATATTCAAGATGGCCGCCAGTGGGAAACATAGTTTTAACATTGGAGCCTTTGGGAAAACACTTTCAAAGATCTTCTTCTCTGAAACTACTGAGCCAATTGGAACCAAACTTGGTCACAATAGTCCTTGGGTGGTTCCTTACAAAAAGGGTGTTTTTCAGGATTGCGCTACAATCAACATGGCCGTCAGAGGGAGTCACAGTTTTAACATTGAACCCTAAGAGAAAACACATTCAAAGATTTTCTTTTCTGAAACTACTGGGCCAATTGGAACCAAACATGGCCACAATAGTCCTTAGGTGGTCCTTTGCAAGAAAGATGTTTTTCAGGTCAGTGCTATATTCCAGATGGCCGCCAGTGGGAAACATAGTTTTAACATTGGATCCTATGGGAAAACACTTTCAAAAATCTTCTTCTCTGAAACTACTGAGCCAATTGATACCAAATTCGGCAACAATAGTCTTTGGGTGGTTCCTTACAAAAAGGTGTTTTCAGGATTGCGCTACATTCAACATGGCTGCCAGCGTGGGATATAGTTTAACATTGGACCCTATGGGAAAACACATTCAAAGATCTTCTCCTCTGAAACTACTAGGCCAATTGGAACCAAACTTGGCCACAATAGTCCTTAGGTGGTCCTTTGCAAAAAATGTGTTTTTCAGGTCAGAGCGATATTCAGGATGGCCCCCAGGGGGAAACATAGTTTTAACATTGGACCCTTTGGGAAAACACTTTCAAAGATCTTCTTCTCTGACACTGCTGAGCCAATTGGAACCATACTTGGCCACAATAGTCCTTACATATCATGCTGCACTCGGCGTAGCCCTTTATTTAAAGAAAGGGGAGATAACTCAATTAAAGTAATTTGGGACCCAAAAATAAAATAAAACATTTTTTGGTAAAATTATAATAAATTTGTTTTGTAAGAATGCTTTTGACAAATTCAAAAAAGAATTAGAGTCAACTACTTATTTTGTTTAACAAAGTCATTCCATGGTATTTCAATGAAGAATTATCTCCCTTGGATAAACTTTTTTGAATTTTTGGGAAATATGTAATATTATTCAAACAAACTTATTGTTCATTTTTATTAAAATTGTTGTATTAAAGACATACAAAATCATTTAGGCAACATTTTCGTTGAATTACTGAATTTTTGCTTAGATGCGCAAAAATGCTCACTTTTAGACACCCCAACTACCTTAAATGAAATTTGTATGGATTAAACTTCATTGGTAAGGAAGACATGTATTGAATCGATAAAACAACGGCAGTAGAATACCGAAGGAACAAGGGAAGCGATGACTACAAAAATCGAAGTCCAAAGACATGGCAGAAACGGTAACAGATAAAAACAAAGACAAAACAAGGACGTGAGACAGCTACAATGCACGGAAATAAAAAGATGTCGATGTCAGCAAGTCAAAGGTCAAGGTCACTTACATAAATTGAAGTTGGTTTCTGGAGCAGAATGAAATTCAAACGGATAAAAGCTTTAGATGTATGTATTGTTGGCTGATAGGTTAAGGTCATGTACTGATAAAAATTGTTTTTTTCATTTATAACTATTTCACATTATTTAACACTTTAGTAGCCAATCATGCCTTTCTACATTAATGTTAATGCAGATGGTATAAATTAATTAGCTATAATTTGCTGACAGTTTTTAACAGTTCCTCAATATTTTATTAATTTTGTGCATACAAGAAGGATCAGAACCATGATCCATAATTATGGCAAAAACTTGCGACAGAAACAAAACTGAACAAAAATAGAATTATAGAGGGGTCTGGAAAATAAACATCTTCAGCTCCGGAGACACTGGCTGAGACATCAAATTTTCAAAAGACGGTATAATAAAAGTGATTTATTTGCATAGGTAAATGGAAATAATTGGGACGTATGAAAATGTATATTTAAAAACTTGTCAAACAGTAGATTTCCACGAGGGTATTGGTGTTTTTAATTTTAATTTTTTTGCAGACAAGAAATGGCAAAAATATATTGGAACTCTGCTTTTCACTGGACCCTTTTTCACTTTCCTCATGAAGTGTTTTAGGTTTATGTGATACTCATAACGGCGGCATCCGTGTCCATTCAAGCTTGATAGTTGGATGCTGCCTTGGCCTACATTTTCAATATGAGGGACTTGGTTATATAGAATTCCTGCTTAGTGACGTGGCTCATATCAACCAAATTTGTATGCATAATGCTATTTCCGATGACAACTGCAATGCATGCGCTAGAACTGTCTAATACTTACCTTTTACTCACTAGTGACTTAGTTTGGTAGAATGGTTAAAATCAATTTCCGCTTACTGTAATGTCCCAAATCAAGTATGCAGTCCTATTGGTTATTTGTTGTCTATCGATTTTTACAATTTTTTCGCTCTATGGGCTTCCAAATGTGCATTGGAGAGACACAAGTTGTCGGAATGCAAAAGTAAATTAACAGTAACTTCGATTATCTATAATTGTTTGCACGATGCATCTATCTAGTAATGACATCTGCAATGCATACCCTCTGATGCTGTCTGTGACGTACATTTAACAGGAAAAACTTAGCTAGATAGCATGATGGAAATCCATTTCTGCATACTGAAATATCCAACATTATCCATATTTGTTGGCACAATGAATCTTGGGATGATATCTGCAATGCACGTCTCGGATGGTGTCTGTGTTCTACATTTACACACGAGCGTCTCTGTTAGGTAGAACCCGCTTACTTATGTGTCCAGAATCAACCATATTGATATGCATGATGCATCCTGAGATGACAGCTGCAATGCATGTTTTGGACCTTCATTTTAGGCATAAATCTCTCTTAGGAAGATCATTCCGATTTACTATATATAATCTATATGTAACAAAAATGATAAGAAAATAGAAAGTTTTTAGTGTAAAACTTATCATGTGTAAATAATCTGGAAATCACACATATGGAATGAATTGAGACAATGCTGCAGATGAGCTTGGGTGGATGGCAGCTTTCAATGTTTTTTTTTGTTGTTGTTTGTTTTTTTGTTTTTATGCCCCCGGAAGCATATTGTGTTTGCCCTGTCTATCTGTCTGTCCGTACCTTTAACCTGGCTCATAACATTTGAACCAGATGTGATGGGCCCTTTATATTTGGTATGTGTATTTATCATGTAAAGCTGAACATTTTGTAAATTTCAATAAGGTCATGTCAAAGGTCAAGATCACAAATATCAAAATTTAGATTTTGCTATAGCTCGTTGATTACAATTGCTAGAGGCTTGATATTCTATATGTAAGATCGAATTGAGCTTAGTACATATCCACCCACAAATATGGGTCAGGTCAAAGGTCAAGGTCACTTAGTGCAAATTTGATAACTTTAACAAAGACTAACATTGCCTATATCTTTTCAACCAGATGTGATAGGACCTTCATATTTGGCCTGTATATTGTTCATATAAACCTTAACACTAGTATGCAAATCTCATTGAGGTAAGGTCAAATGTGGCCAAGGTCACAGAGATCCAAAGGTAAAAATCCAGATTTTGCTTTTAGCTCGTTGCAAGAGGCTTGATAATCTATTTGTGAATAGATCTAATTGGCATAGGGGACGACCATTGATTTTTAGGGGGAGGGAGCTTTGGCGGTTTTGTAAATAAATAATTTAATTTCTATTTGAAGAGTTTTTTTTGTTGTTGTTGCAAATAAATAATTTGTTTGAGATTTTCGTGAAAATAGATAACTTTCTAAGAAAAAAATCGCCCAAGCTCTCCCCTGAACATCAAGTGGTCGTCCCCTTAGTACAAATGTCTACTAACCTTAATTTCTAGTGGATATTGCTATTAGTAGCATTAATTTTGTCTTGTAGACATGATGTCTACCGGTGGCATAGTGTTTCACATTTTCGACCTGTAATAACCCTGAAATTAAATTCGTAAAATACTAAATTTGTCTTGGTCGCTAAGGTTTTGGCGATTTGATATTCATATTCGGGGAGGAGCGATTTTGTAAATAATTAATTTAATCTTGGTGCCAGTTAAAATATATATATATAACAATATATAAATAATAAACTATATATTCCAATCCTACTGAGTAATTTAATATTGATTTGGAGAATTGAAGAATAATTTTTATTTTGCAAATTTGATATGACATTTGGTGTAAATGAATAATTGGTTCGAAATTTCCTTGAAAATGAATATGTTTTTAGGCAAAATAGCCCAAGCCACCCCCTCTGAAAATCAAATGGTCGTCACTAAAGACAATCAAATATAGGATGTACATATATTATATTTTTGGTGCTGACGAATTAAACGAAATAAATACGATTTTAACGCTTACCCTTTGAATGAGCAAATAACATACGAATGCAGATATTTCTAAGACCATCACAGGAAATTTTAAATGTCATGAAGTTTCGTATGTAACCGTTATGTTACCGATCTATATAAGCTGCAATTTGAGGCTGGAAATAAAAACAAAAAAACAACATTCTGCCAAATTAATGTTGGTAACTGAGATAGTTTAAAGAGAAAATTTGTTTTTATTTCTATTGTAAAATAAAAATTTAGATATATATATATATATACTATTACATTTTAACTTTAAAACCAAATTGATTTTGAAAAAATTTAGTTAATTATAGATAAAAGGATTTAAGATTAACATATAGGGTAAAAAATTACTGTTTTAAGTGTCACAATCCAGCACATTTCAAATACTGCCATGCACTGTAACAATCCGGAACAGTGAATGACAGTAGTCGTACAGACTGCCATTAATTGTGAGTTACTGTTACAGTACTGGACAGTTAATCACTACTGTTAATTACTGCCCCCGATTGGTACAGTTCTTTGACATTACTTCCACAGTAGCTAACTGCTCCTGGTATGGACAGCTTTTTGTTTGGTTCATAGTGAAGTGTGAGTACAATTACAGACATAATTACTCTGACAATAAAACAGCTAAATGGTAAATTAATTAAAATTGAGGACTCAAATAGTGTCTTGATCAGAAACTATCGTTTCAGAGGATAGTACAGGTTTAGTTGCATGGGGTGTATTTTCTGTTTTAAGCTCCACTGGCTAATTATCTAACTGATCTGAAAACGGAGTGCTTTCATATTTGTTAGGATTAATGAAAGCATTATTTAATTAATTGATTAGCATTCTATAGGAAAAATGAAAGGATATTGAGTGAATGTACATGTGACAAAAACGCACACGATACATAGAAAACTCCAGTTTATCAAGGACAGGGCTTTTATTCCTGTCTACATCTTGATGTCGCCTGAAGGTCTTCAACTAGAGGTGAACAATATTCACACCTCTCAAGCGAGATCAAGAAGGCCCCTAGCGTGCACTTAAGCGGTATTCTTGACAAAAATTATATCAATGTCACACCCTTGCTCCCCACCCGCCATGGAGTGCCAACTTGGGCGATGCTCAGGGTTATCCAGCTGAAAGCACCAGGGTTACAAGAAGAGAAAAAAATGTTGAGCAACATCGATCGCAACTAAAATATGTCATTGAAGCAACACATGTCGTGAGCGGTCAATGAGAAAAAAAAAGGGGGGGGGTAAAATCGGGCAATGCATACCTACAAATATTTGTCATTAAGTAGCCCGACGAAAGACAAAAATAGGGACAAAAACAACATCGATAGACAACACAGGGCGCATCGGAATAGATGTAGGCAAACCTTGCGGTGTAACTTTGGTTGAAAGGGCAAAAATAGTCGTGTGTACAGATTATAACATTTTAGTAAAAACAATTACAATATGGAACAGCCAAATTGAAAAAATAAAATGAAGTAGTAAACGTATGAGAAATTCTCACACGGACAAACACGCCATAACTGTAATATTATAAGAGCATACATCTCAAGCACGGAGAGACTTTCTACGGACTCCACGCAGCACGAGAGACAAACTCTGCAGCAAATAGGAAAAATGAAAGGATATGGAGTGAATGTACATGTGACAAAAACGCACACGATACATAGAAAACTCCAGTTTATCAAGGACAGGGCTTTTATTCCTGTCTACATCTTGATGTCGCCTGAAGGTCATCAACTAGAGGTGAACAATATTCACCCCCTCAAGCGAGATCAAGAAGGCCCCTAGCGTGCACTTAAGCGGTATTCTTGACAAAAATCATATCAAGGTCACTCCCTTGCTCCCCACCCGCCATGGAGTGCCAACTTGGGCGATGCTCAGGGTTATCCAGCTGAAAGCACCAGGGTTACAAGAAGAGAATAAAAATGTTGAGCAACATCGATCGCAACTAAAATATGTCATTGAAGCAACACATGTCGGGAGTAGTACACATACACAGAATTGAATACATAGTAGATTGGAAAACCAGCTATATCGCTTTTATACATTCTTTTCCAAAAGTGAAATGGACATCAACATGCAGGGTGGATTTGATTAAACACTAAAAACAACTGAAAGAAAAGTAGTACAATAAGAAAAGTGCACTGTGACCTGAGACAACATGATATGATTAGAAAAATAATAGATAATATATAATAGTTCATTTTTTGTAACTTCAAATCAACACATTTGCCCCATTTCCTTTCTTTTTCATACAATAATCCTTTACATTTTAAAATAAAGTCATTTGGCCTATTTAATGAAATAGAAAAAAAGAAGGGAAACGGGGAATGTGTCAAAGAGACAACGACCCAAAGGGGAGTAATAACAACTCAAAGCCACCATAAGATCTTCAATGAACGGTGAGGAAACCCCACACCCAACGGCAGGTCGGAGTCGGCCCCTAAATGAAGAGTAATCAAGTTCAGCGAAATAAACGTCAACCTAGACTCCTATAGACATAAAGTAAACTAACTAGAAAACACACAAAGGCTTAATAAATTTCCTGACTTAGGACAGGTGCAAGGTTAAACTAGTTTTATTGGGCCCAAACCTTCCCCTGGCCAATGTAATAAATAAACATACAATAGTAACAACAGTAAAATTCAAAAGTCTTCTTAAATCAGTATTAGCTAAGATATATCTTAGGATGGCCCTCAGTTCCATTTTCATCCTAGGCCATGACTTGGGACCATCTTAAGACATATCTTAGACAAAGTTGTGTCTAATGACCATTTTAAGATATATCTTAGGACACGTTCATTAAACAGGTTTCTGGACAAAAAAGATTGTTACTATTTTCAGAATCCGATAAAAGAGGGTTTTCATGTAGTTAATTTGTGATAAATCATATAAAGATGTTAGGATTGTTTGTCATGAGTTTCGCATTTCAGAAATGTTTGAAATCTGTGTGAAGGTGCAGGCTTATTTTATTTGTATGACAATAACTAATGAAAGTGAATTTGGACCTTAATGAAACTTTCTTTAAATATGGATATATGTAGAAAGCAAAATGAATAGGTATTGGACAGTAACTCTCAAAAGGTTCCCAGTTGATACAAATGAAACATGGTCACATAATATATGATGCTGCAACTCGGTTACCGCCCCCTGATAATATTACAATTTTTATCTGAAATTGCTGTGCCAACTGTAACACTGCAGAATACTATATGGATATTTGGTAAGTTCTGCTAGTGGGTGCTAGTCAACTTGTAAAATGTAAATAAACATGAAAAATGTATGATATGGGACAATTTAGTTATATCTCTTTAATATGATCTACTCAAGACAATACACTACACATACACTTGAGTGATGATTTAATGATATCAATATTCCGCTTAATCACATCCGTAATATCTCAATCTGAAATGAAATAATAAAAAAATGGAGGTTCATAATAAACAGTGTATACTGCTGACATTATTCTGCCTTGTCACTGCCCAGAAAGGTAAGACCATTATTTTTCTTGCGATGTGGGGCATGATTCTTTTGAGGGAATTAATCATAAAAACAGCATTATTTTTTCATCTTACTGTGGTCAGAAATAATTTTGCTACATATTCTACAATCATGAGTAACACAAAAATTGAATCGATGCCCAGGAGTACCAAAAAAAAAAGAAGAAAAAAACAAAACAAAAAAAAAACAAAAACAAAAAAACACTACACAGTCAAGGAATATATCCATGCGCCAGTTTTAGATATTTAGAATATTCGTGTACAATATAAATTGGAAAATGGATACAGCAAAACCTTGTTACCAATCAGACACCTTCATCGAATACATAGACTGATTAAAATAGCTTAAACATTATTCATGCAGCATTAAAAAAACGGCGCTTTTTACATATCATTTCCGCAAATATCATATTTCATTTGCTCACATTTTTGTCTCGCCCACGACGAAAGGCGCGGAAAGCGAGACATATGCGTACAAAGTATGGCGGCGACGGCGACGTAAACTTTCATGTTAATTTTTTGTGATTGGATCTATTTGCAGTAAATATAAGTGATAGGTCAATAATATTTGGTATATTGGTTGGTCTTGAGTAGTACATGACAGTATGCTATATGGCTTTTGTCTGCGTCCCCAATTTCACGGTCGAATGAACATGTTACATTTTGTGCTTAGTTTAGTTTCTCAGTAATTATAAGTGGTAGGTCAATGATATATGGTATGTAGATTGGGCATAGGAAGTACATGACAGTCTGTCATATTGCTTTTGTCCTTGACCCCATTTCCACGTCTAGTGAGCATGTTAATTTTTTGTAATTAGGTCATTTTCTCCGTAATCAAGGATATTTGGTATATAGGTTGGTCTTGAGAAGAACATGACAGTCTGCTACACAGCTCTTGTCTATGACCTCAATTTCGCGGTCCAATGAACATGTTAAGTTTTTGTGCTTAGTTTAGTTTCTGAGTAACTATAGGTCAATGATATATGGTATGTAGGTTGGTCTTAGTCTGTCAAGTGGATTTTGACCTTGACCTCAATTTCACGGTCTAGTGAGCATGTTAAGTTGTTAGCTCACCTGGCTATGCCAGGGCGAGCTTTTGCCATTACTTGGCGTCCGTCGTCCGTCCGTCGTAAACTTTTTTTTCAAAAATTTTCCGCTCTGAAACCACTTTGCCAATTTAATCCAAATTTGGCCTGGGTCATCACCAGGGTATGTAGTTTCAAAAATATGTTCGGTTAGTCCGAGGACCAAACAACATGGCGGGTGTTACTAAAAATAGAACATGGGGCAAATTGCTGTTTTGGAATAACTCAAAAACCGTTGCAGATATAAAAAATCTGGCAGGTGTGAAATTGTTCAGAATGCAGAGATCTAGCTGCCTTGCAATTTTGAAAAAAAAAACAGAAAACTCGTCTCAGAGTTACAGCCCCTTTTCCGTAAAATTTTCAAAATTTATGCAATTTATATTTATTATTTCAAAAACTGTAACTGATAGAGGTGAAGTGTTAATTTGAAAAATGTTCAGCATATCAAGATCTACATATTCTGATATTTTGAAGAAAATTGAAATGCCTGTGAAGAAGTTATTGACTGTTTTTCACAAAAAAAAAAAAAAAAAAAAAAAAAAAAAAAAAAAAAAAAAAAAAAAATTCAATGCCATATGGTTTATGGGTTATTTCCCTTTAAATTCTGTTTTCAAATCTTCTTTGGTTTACTTTTCTCTTTTAAATTGTAGAGAAACTCCCTGCTATTACTTTATTAAAAAGAATTATTTGTTACATAATCAAAAACAAAAAAGTGTTTTTGTACAAGGTTTTATATTTTTTGCAAAAATACTTCCATAATCTTTATAATATACAGAGGAAGAAGTGATTAAAATGTTAGAGTTTCTGATCGACAATATATTTGTCCAGTTTGGAGGACTTGTTTTTCAACAGACTATCGGAATTCCTATGGGCACAAACTGTGCGCCTCTTTTAGCCGATCTATTTCTCCACTCATATGAAGCTGAATTCATCCAAGGGCTTCTTCAAAATAAAGATAAAAAACTGGCCCAGTCCTTTAATTTCAGCTTCCGATATATAGATGATATTTTATCACTAAACAATCCTCGCTTTGGTGATTTTCTTCATCTTATCTATCCAAAAGAGCTAGAAATTAAAGATACTACAGATACTTTCACATAAGCCTCGTTCCTTGACCTTCATCTTGAAATTGACAAAAGAGGTACACTACAAACTAGGCTATATGACAAACGTGATGACTTCACTTTTCCAATAGTCAACTTTCCCTTTCTTTGTAGCAACATTCCAAAAGCACCAGCATACGGAGTTTACATCTCCCAACTCATTCGCTACTCAAGGGCCTGTGGTCGATACAGTGACTACCTTGATAGAGCTCGGTTGCTTACAAATAGGCTACTTAAGCAAGGGTATGTTGCCCATAACTTGAGGTCATCACTACAGAAGTTTTACGGTCGACATCACGATCTTGTGGACCGCTATGACATATCTGTTTCCCAGATGACAACAGATCTTTCTCTTTGCCAGTAAAGTTTGTTTTTCCTCTACCGGATTTGACTTTACTACCGGAGTTGACATGTTCAACACGGCGGGTGTCTTATAAGAAGCAGGAGATGCTTACTCTACCGGTGCACCTGATCTCACCCATGGTTTTTATTGGGTCCGTGTTGTTCATTTTTGTATATGTGCGTGTCTTCATTTTCTTTTCTGTGTCATGCTCATGTTATGTCTTCGTTTTTTTTGTTTTTCCGACGTTGCCATTGTCCTTGGATTGTTCTTTTTAGACTGACGGTTCGGTTCTCACTTACTTTACTTATTTCACATCTTAATAATTTTTGTATATAAATGTATATTGTGTCCTTCAGTGATTCTTGTTTGCTTACCAAGCAAATATTCTTGTCAGAAAAAAAATTTAAATGGCATCTTGGTTTGAGACAGCATGCATTTACTTAAAAAATAACCTGGCTAAGCCCTGGTGAGTGTTTGCCACCACCGTGTCCGTGGTATGTCTGTTGTATTTTTTTCATTCAAACATCTTTTTCTCTGAAATGCTGGGCCAATTGGAACCAAACTTGGTCTCAATTGTCCTTAGGTGGTCCCCTTTAAAAATTTGTCCGGCAAGTCAACACACCAGTGGGATCTTTGTCGAAAAAGTGGACCCTTTATTCAAAGATCTTCTCCTCTGAAACTGCTTGGTCAATTGGAACCAAACTTGGTCTCAATTGTCCTTAGGTGGTCCCCTTTAAAAATTTGTCCGGCAAGTCAACACACCAGTGGGATCTTTGTCGAAAAAGTGGACCTTTTATTCAAAGATCTTCTCCTCTGAAACTGCTAGGTCAATTGGAACCAAACTTGGTCAAAATGGTCCTTAGGCGGCCCTTTTTGAAAAATGTCTGGCAAGATCGTATCATATCCAAGATGGCCGCCAGCTTGGAACACGGTTTTAACTTTGCACCCTATGGGAAAGCATTCAAAGATCTTCTTCTCTGAAACCACTGCGGCAATTGGAACCAAACTTGGTCACAATAGTCCTTGGGTGGTCCCGTTTAAAATTGTGTCTGGCAAGTTTGCACTTCATCCAAGATGGCCACCAGCGGGGAACTTTTTCGAAAATTGGACAATATTGCAAAAATCTTCAACTCTGAAAATACTGGACCAATTGGAACCAAACTTAGTCACAATCGTCCTTAGGTGGCCCCTTTTAAACATTGTGCTCGGCAAGTCCACATCATATCCATGATGGCCGCCAGTGGGGAACGAGGTTTTAACATTGGACCCTATTGGGAAACATATTCAAAGATCTTCTTCTCTGAAAGTACATGGCCAATTGGAATCATACTTGATCACACTGGTCCTTACTTGGTCCCCTTCATAAAATGTTAAGTTTCCCAGTATCTATTAATGTAAGGTAAATCATATTTGATATGTGGGTTTGTCTAAGATGGAACACGACAGCCTGCTATTAGGCTTTAGTCCTTCACCTCATTTTCATGGTCAAGTCAACATGTTTGGTTTTTCAGTATCTATCAGTGGTACGTTACTGATATTTGGCATTTTGGTTTTAGGTTATACATGACAGTCTGCTGTTGTCATTTACTCTAATTTCACAGTCTAGGGAACATGTTAAGTTTTCTTATTTAGTCAATTTGATTTTTCACATTAATTTTGCGACCAAGTGGGGACGGACAAGACATCAATCTGGGTCCAGACTTGTCCATTTCATTTGTGCACTTTTTTGTTTCATTTGCGCGCGTGTTGTTGTTTTATTTCGCAGATTGCTTTCTTTTGTTTTAAGTTAAATTACATGCAACTCTTCCGTTAGACGTACACTTGTCAGATCAGTTGGACCAGCACACTTGCATCCAAGTGTCTTTACAGAATATCTACCCTCTTTATTAACAAAGAAGGGGTATGGAGTAAATGTAAATGAGACAAAATCTCTACAAATACATGGTAATACTAAGCAATGGAACAACGCTTTTGTTGTTGTTCTTTATAAGACCTTCAACAAGGACTTTTACTCATACCTCAAAGCAAGTCCAAGACGACCCCTAGCACAGGTTTAAGCGGAATTTATTGCTAATTGTCGTGCAACGCTACATCCATACTTTTTTACCCTTTGATCCATGGATGCGGGATTGTCAACAAACATAAAGTTAACGGCAAAGCGTTCTCACAATCGCTGTCATCCATTGCCAGACAAAAAGACTAATAGAAGACGACCAAAACATTTTAACAACCAGAAGGCACTCATTGAGCCGATAGTAAGAAAATTTGGCATAATAAAATTATGAGACGTGGGCACAATAAACACAAGCACCATCGGCCAAGTACGAATCGACGATATTATTATCATAGTCAAGCAATATATGCGATTGTTGAAAAAAATCATTACTACTGTAATAAACATTATTGCTGATTCAATAATTGTGTCCCTGCCCGATCTTCTTGACCTGGTCAAATGACGCACTGTTGAGACTTATTCATTGCTTATTTCTTTATGCTGTTAAATATGCAGTCATCAATTTAAAGTTCGGTATTTAGTTATTTCTATATCAAGTTCCCTAGTGTTAGTAAAAAAATGACAAAATGCTATATTGTGTATGAATATAGATCAATATACAGTATTTAGTATCTCTCCGTTCACATCTTATGACAATGGGTTTTCTGTAACAGACTAACGGTACAGATTTAATCATGAATTCTATTGTTGTTCTTCATCTTACAATAAGAATGAAACCTTCAACAGTGAGCAAACACTCTTACCTCATAATAATTTATAGACGACCCCTAACACAGGTTTGAGCAGAATTCACCAATCTGTATTTCTGGGTGATTCACATGTATTAATGCAAGAATTCAACGAGCAGCTGAACAACAACAAATTCGGACTACGGGACATTAAACTCCACCGAAAGAATATAGAAAATCTCTTATCATTTAACTAGCAGTGAGAAGTAAACGTTTTGTATATACTTTATTTAAAGACATTCAAATTATATGAAATCAAATATAAAATCATCACGGAAAAAAATCCAATAATACCTGTATGTTTGAAATCTGTAATGAGTTGTATATTGTTTCAGATATTTTTGGACAAAAAGGAACGAATGTTAAAATATATTTGAAGTTTTCACAGTCTATTTCACAACAAGAATTCTTTACTGTGGAAAAAGACAATAACTTAAACATTTTTGACATCATTATGGGCAATGTTCAACCAAACACTGCCGACAAAAGATTCAGTGGTTACGACAACGGTTTAAGTTCTATTGGCTTCCAGTTTGAAATTAACAATTTAACGTATTCTGATGCCGGACTTTATTCTGTCTTGAGAAGAAGAGACGGAAAAAGCTATGGTGAAGTAAGACTTGTTGTAACAGGTAAAAAAGTAGTGACGAGAAAAGCTATGGTGAAGTAAGACTGATTGCAGGTAAAAGTAGTAATAATCTATCCACAACGACAACAAACTAAATTGTTGTCACAGGTAAGCAAAACAGTCATATGTAACAAACACGATAACTGTGGTCAAAAGTAAGCAAAACACGATTACTGTGGTCACAGATAAGCAATACACGATTACTGTGGTCACAGGTAAGATAAATACGATTATTGTGGTCACAGGTAAACAGAACACGAGTGCTGTGGTCACATGTAAGAAAAACACGATTTCTTTGGTCACAGATAAGCAATACACGATTACTGTGGTCACAAGTAACAAATAAGCAATGAAGGGATACGGAGTAAATGCACATAAGACAAAGTCACTACAAATGAATGGTAAAAGCAATGGAACAACGCTTTTATTGTTGTTCTTCATCTTGAAGTGGTCTCAGGTAGCAAAACACTATTACTGTGGTCACAGGTAAGGAAGATACTATTATTGTGGTCACAGGTAATTAAAACATGATAACTGTGGTCACAGGTAAGCTAAACACGATTATGTTGGTCACTGGTAAGCAAAACACGATTACTGTGGTCGAAGAATAGCAAAACACTATTACTGTGATCACAGGTAGCAAAACAAGATAACTGTGGTCACAGGTAAGCAAACCACGATAACTGTGATCACAGGTAACAAAACCCGATTTCTGTTGTAACAAGTAAGTAAAACACGATTAGTGTGGTCACAGATAAACAAAACACGATAACTGTGGTCACATGTAAGCAATATACGATTATGTGGTCAAAGGTAATCAAAATACGATTACTGTGGTCAAAGGTAGCGAAACACGATTACTGTTGTCATGGGTATGGAAAACACGATAACTGTGTTCAAAAGTAAGGAAAACATGAATACTGTGGTTACAGGTAAGGAAAACAGGATTAATGTGGTCACAGGTTAGCAATTCACGATAACTGTTGTCATAGGTAAGCAAAACACCATTACTGTAGTTATAGGGAAGCAAAACACGATTACTGTGGACACAGGTAAGCAAAACACGATTACTGTCGTCACAAGTAAGCAAAACACGATTTCTGTGGTCAAAGTAAAGCAAATAGACTTTTGTCACATGTTAGATTTACACAAGGGCTTTGGGGCACATGTTTGCTATTATACACTGGGGTTTTTCCGTAAACTGTCATCGTAGGTAATACAGCATGATGTCAGGTAAGCTTCAATACATAAATCTGGTATCATAGGTAAGTTTTAGCAGCTTCTACATCATAAATTGTGGTCACAGGTAATCTACTAACAAGGTCAATAACACAAACTTTGATCATAGGTAAGGTAAATACAAGAGCTATATGATCACAGACTGAAAAGATGGTTTAACATGAAAGGTGAAGATAGGTGGGCTAAGCTCAAGATTGGTTAAACTTTGATTTACCTTAAACTAAATCAAGGGCTTCAACATAAACTACGACCATTCCTTCATAAGTTGTCGATATGACCATTAACAGAATTTGGATTGACTTCAATGTCGTATTCATTTGCTTCATTATAAGCAAACATTTAAGCAAAATCTAAAAGGCTATGGCATAAAGTATAGTCACATTTAAGGTAGACACAATGAAGCGTATGTAACGTGCAGCAGGTTTACTGAGCGGTCTATTATGCATTTTTAGTTCATTACCTGGTAACACTCAGGAATCTCAGGAGCCAGTGGGTAGATATTAGCTAATATATTGTGAAATTAACTATGAAGGGATATCGAGTAAAAGTACTATTGGTCTTGGGGTTCCAATTTTCGTATATTTCGTAGTTCGCTGAAGCCACAAAATTAAATTCTCAACGAAATGCATTTTTCCTTAAGGGTTTTAATGCATAGAATTCGAAACCACGATTTTAAGTACCCACAAAATAGTGATATTTATGATAACCACGAAAATTTATGCCAACGAATAAGTACTTCCACATGCAGTATACGACAAACAATAAATATATTTATAAAGCAATACTACTATGTACTCTCTGTCTATATGTACAAATACTCTGTAAGCATGTTGGCTCACTGCTTATAGTCAACAACTTATAAAATCCATGATTATAAACCTTTTTCCAATATAAATTATATCTACCCTATATACAATACGACTAAACTACTTGTAATTACGGATCTTATATGCACCTCTTTTAGCCGAACTGTTCTCTACTCATATGAGGCTAAATTCATCGAAGGGCTTCTTCAAAATAAAGATAAAAAACTAGCCTTTAATTTCAGCTTCCGTTATATAGGTTATAGTTTATCACTAAACAACCCTCGCTTCGGTGATTTTCTTCATCTTATCTATCCAAAAGAGCTCGAAATTAAGATACTACAGACACCTCCACACCGGCCTCGTTCCTTAACCTACATCTTGAAATTGACAACAGAGGGACACTACAAACTAAGCTGTTTGAAAAACGCGATAACTTCACTTTTCCAATACCGGTAGTAAACTTCCCTTTTCGTAGTAGCAAAATCTCAACGTAGTAGCGCCAGCATATGGAGTTTACATCTCCCAACTCATTCGCTACTCAAGGGCCTGTGGTCAATACCTTGATAGAGCTCGGTTGCTCACAAATAGGCTACTTAAGCAAGGGCATGTTACCTATAGCTAGAAATCATCACTACAGAAGTTTTACGGTCGACATCACGATTTAGTGGACCGCTATGGGATATCTGTTTTCCAGATGACAACAGATCTTTCCCATTACAGCTAAAGTTTGTTTTTCCTCTACCGGATTTAACTTAACTACCAGAGTTGACATGTTCAACACGGCGAGTGTCCTATAAGAAGCAGGAGATGCTTACTCTACCGGTGTACCTGATCTCAACCATGGTTTTTATTGTGTCCGTGTTGTTCATCTGTATGTTTGTAATCTTTTTTTTTCTTTTCAGTCTCGTACTCATGTGGTGTTCTTGTTTTTTTTATGTTTCCGATTTTACTGTTGTCCCTTGATAGTTCCATATAGACTGACGATTCGGTTCTCACTTACTTTATAATGACAAAGTTTATAAGTGAAATGCTTACAAAACTTTGTCATATTTATTCACTCTTTGTCATTTACCCTTGTATCCCTGTGTATATATGTATACCCCCGCAAACACTGTCCGTCCGTCCGTCTGTCCACACTTCTCGTAAGCACAACTACTCTTAAACCACTTGATGGATTTTGATGAAACTTTACACAAAGGAAGGACACTATATGGAGATGTGCATGAAGGAATATAATTATTGTCCGAAACCAGAAAGAGGAGATAATTCGACTTTGACTTTTTTTTGATTGCCTATGTATGGGTTACCTGGTAAGCGCAACTCCTCTTAAACCACTCGAAGGATTTTGATGAAACTTTACACAAAGGAAGGTCACTATATGGAGATGTGCATGAAGGAATATTATTATTGTCCAAAACCAGGAAAGGGAGATAATTAAACTTTTCGTTGATTCCCTATGTACGGGTTACCTCGTGAGCGCGACTCCTCTTAAACCACTTGAAGGAACAATGGAACAATACTTTATGTAGATGTGCATGAAGGAATGTGATTATTGTTTGAAATCAGGAAGGGGAGGTAATTCGACTTTGACATTTGTTGATTTCTCCTGCAATTATCTTTTTTTTTCCAAGAAAAAATTTTAGCGTCGATATTGTGAAGTCAAACTGTTGGAGAGACACACTTTTTTCATTGTAATCCTCTTGAAAAGTTGTTTTCAAAGTGTTGTAATGAAATTTCTCTAATGCTTATGATTTTTGTGTAAAATGTCAAATAGGCCAAAAAAGGGTGAATTTCATATTTTCCTGATTAAGACAGAGTATTTTCATTGGAATCATTGTGAAAAGTTCTTTCTTGAAGATTATATCATTGTGTCCATACTTGTATTGTGTCCACACCTGTATTGTGTCCACATCAACTTATATTTGCACTTACCATATCAATCCAGGGTTCAATGAGCGGGGTATATTTGACTGCCATTCGGCGACAGCTATTGTTTTCTCTAATTCTTGTTCGAAATAAATATTTCCCAAAAGGATGTGAGATGAAATTAATAAACAACATGTTTGAAAAAAAACAACGGCAGTAGAATACCGAAGGAACAAAGCACAAGATTACACAAATCAAAGTCCAGTGACAAGGCAAAAGCAAGAACACCAGAAGACGGAAGACCAAAGACACCACATGCCCACAAAACACACGAACATTACATATACAACACAAAAAACTAAAGCACTAACACTGTGAACTCTCAGTAAACAAGAGTGACATCAGGTGCTCCGGAAGGGTAAGCATGTCCTGCTCTGTATACAGCACCCGTCACACTGTCAGCGGGTCATTCCAGGGTAAAGTCAAAACCGGTAATGTCAAATCCGGGAAGACGTGAATCTAGCTGAAAATGTCAGTTTATTTTTGTGACACTGACATTTCATATCTATATATGATGTCGTGATGACGGCCATAGAATTTCTGAAGGGACGAAAGTAACAACGGCTGAACATATCCCTGACTCAGCAGTTTTTGTGACAATGCTTTTGCTCTCAGTCACTGAATCATGTAAATGTCTCGTGTCAGTTTCTAGACATAGTGCAATCGGATGTTGATGAAATTAACACCTGCATCATTGTGTAACGAAATGGTTTTTGCATTTTTGTGACTGAGATAACTCAATTTATTGACAATATGACATTTTTATCAAAAATATTATATTCAACACCCCTTTCAATGAATGGCACAATGATACATATAGCAACGATGATAGCAACAAAATGGCGGCACACTTGAGACTGGAGACTACGGAGATCGCTTTACTTCAAATAAATTTAGTAGAATATAGAGAAACAACCTCGAACTTTAAAATGTGAAAATTTTACTATCTGGATGTGAGAAATATACGTAATTACTGGAAACAATGTTAGAGACTATATATCTTTGCCTCTGCCCATGTATCTATAATCACAATGATTACAGACCTAGTTCAAAGTTCAAAGTTCTTTATTAACCAATCAAGGGCCCTCAATGGGACATATGACAATACAAACATACATGATTAAATAATAACAAATCATACACAAAAACAAAAATATCATTAAACATACTGATCATATATTATAAATAATGATGTTTTATATATATTCATTTTATTTCAATGTCATGCTAGGGCGCACCGAGACCGTGTACACGGTATGACTATAATATTGTAAAATTATTTCATATAAATACATAAGTTTTCTTTAACAATTATTACTATTATTATTATTTTTTTTTATATGAATATATATACATATATATTAATCCATTCATTGATGACACATTAACCTTCCCGTGTCTAATGCACTAAACCAAGTTTTAGCTCAGTTTAATACAACAGTCACCAGGGGACGTTGCCAAAAAAGGTTATGATAGATCTAATTTATAGGAAATTCTGGTTCTATAATAAATTTCTATAAATCTAACCCTTTATCTTATATCCCTATCTACGGCTATGTATATGTCTATAGTTGCTATGACTATAGATCTAGTTTATAACCCCAATGCTTATAAACCCTTTTCTTATATCCCTATCTACGGCTATGTATATGTCTATAGTTGCTATGACTATAGACCTAGTTTATAAGCCCAATGCTTATCTTGTCCTATATCAACGTCTTTGCTCCAACACAATACTATTATTCGCTAGTCTGAGAGGCTGTGACAAGTCAATAACATCAGACTTTGGAATATCGAGTCCCGTGCAGAGTTTTACCTACTGACATATATTAACAACGAAGGGAATATATGGAATATAGGGCATTTTGTCATGATACGGACTTTATCATGCCTAGTATCAAGTGAGTCCGTTAGAGCGGGCTTGATGCTTTACGCCGCAATAAAGTCCGTATCAAAAACAAAATGTCTGATATTTCTTTTATCGGTAATTCACAAAATGATAAATTTATATAAGCTGAAATTCCTTTTTTAGCACTGTTAATCTTTTGTTAATACATATATGTATGCCTTCTTTATTCAACATCAACACGTATGCACACAACAAATAGTACCAAAACATGACGTTACATAGCAACCCGCACGTGATGCCTTGTGACCTTATAATTATGATAATGTCCAGTTCGGTGATACTGAGAATATCAGTCCCTGTAGATCAAAGGAAATTCATACAAATTGCCTATAAACTTATTTTCTTCCGATGAGAACAGTCTTCCTTTAAAAGTCCGGCCCGACTTAATGAATTTCGGCTATTAATACTAAAAATATCATACTAGGGACACTCCCATGTTTTCGCATTTCAACGTTTTTCGAGGGGTAACAGTATATGTGCCTATGTGGCCACGTAATCGTATTACTGTCAATCAAAGTGCAATCAAAATTAATTGTTGTATTGCTTTTATCTAAATCTATATAAAACTCAGTTGTAATTTAAAGCCATGTACCCAAAATCATCGCACGTAAACTTGTTTTATCAGGACAACAATCTACACTGTGATCATTGAACTCTAAATACAGTAATGAAGGAATATGACATCTAAATACATGAATTAGTACTGCCTTTTCTACGTTATGAATTAAATTTAAAAAGCTAACTGTCATAGAATGTTGTTTTCGATTCAAGTGGTTTGTCATGATACGTCTGAAACCATGATGATCATTTATTTGGCTAATATTTTATTTGTCTTCTTTAGACTATCCAGTTTCATCACCCAGTGAAAGAAATGCCAAGTCGACGGTAATTACAGTGGTTGCAGTATTAGTGGTAATGGTTGTGTTCCTTTTTGTCATTATACTATTTATTCTTCACAAACGACAACGTAAGCGACAGATTAGTCAGTTCCAAATTAATAGTAAGCTGTTATATATATACATACTCTTACAAACAATGCTATAATGATAATACAAATTAAAGTACTATAAAAATATAAATTTCTCTAATTTCTGTCCTTGAACAGTTGGAGAAACACTGTTCTCCTCTCTAGAGAGAATGTTGTTCTCGGCAAGTGATTGGATGAAATTCAATGATGACAACAAACATGTTTGCTGTTTTCCGACTTAACCATTGTGACGTTATGAAAAAAGGCGACCATGCCTGATGACGTAACGCCTAAAGAACACATTTATTTCGGATTATTAGAAAAGAGGGTGCTGTTTTTTTTAATCTCCTTGAAATCATTGGAGAAATAAAATCCACAACCGTATCTCGTGAGAAACGACATTTCTACATTCTCGATAGTTAAATTTTCAACGCTCGGCAAGCCTCGCGTTAAAATATTTGAAAATTTAACTATCTCTAGTGTAGAAATGTCGTTTCTCACTCAATGCGATAGTGGATTCTATATATAATTACCCAAGTTGCATAATACACAGTAAATTTCGTTATGTACGTGTTTCAAGGAGTAACCTCTCATCATCAGCATTAGAATCAAATAATATGGAAAGCCATAGTCCAAAAGTAGTAAAAGAAGTACTAATTGCTAAAAATATCGAAATAGGAAGCCAAATCAAATACCAAGGACATACATCGAGGGCCATACACGAAATGAAGCCTCAGTATTTTAAGAGGGTAGAATTTTGATAAAAACAGTAAATTTCTCAAAACGAAAGATACATTTTTCATGTCAGACAAGTCTGACTACTGGGCTGGTGAATATCATCGGGGACCTCTGGTCCACCTTTATAATTTTATATCTTGTCTTCATCTTATAGAAATCATGTAAAATTGTGAAATAATTGATTGTCTTTGTGAAGATATTTCCCCGTTTATAGAAAGCTAGGAAACATATTTTAAATATTAAATCTACAAAATTAGCGAAAACCGTAGCTTTTACTAATGGGAAACGCAATCGTTTTAAAAACTTTTATGATTGTTAGATTATCAAATAAAAATAACATAAATGAAGTTTTTGTGGTCAATTTCAGATTTTGGAATCAAAAGTAATAATGGTTCAGCTTATGAAAATACCGACGGTGTTTCTTTTTCTAGTCTTCAACCATACCACATGTACCAAGGAAATACTTATCAAGCAGGTATATTATTTTTCTTGTAATTATCACGCAACGTTCGGTGTATTAGCATATGAAATACGTTTTAAACCTGACGTAACTAAAAATAGAACGTCATGTAATATTTATGGAAATACCAGGTTTATAGGATATTTACAGTACGTGATGTGACGTCAAATGAACCAATCATATCGCACAAATAATATAAAAAATAATAATATGCAAATATAGCATGTCTATGAGGTCAATTCACTAATTTATAGACGTGACTAGAGCACATTGACCGAGGACGCAGCCCTATGAAAATATACTCTTGTCAGGTCCATAAATTAACGCTTCGACCAAACTTACCATGCTGTAGTTGCTTTATTATTTTATT
The DNA here is from genome assembly GCA_002080025.1 of Modiolus philippinarum. Taxonomy (NCBI): domain Eukaryota; kingdom Metazoa; phylum Mollusca; class Bivalvia; order Mytilida; family Modiolidae; genus Modiolus; species Modiolus philippinarum. The sequence continues at coordinate 221,457 of MJUU01072708.1, forward strand.
AGATTTTCCTTTTTAACTCACCTGTCCTAAAAGGCCATGTAAGCTTTTGCATTCATTTTTGTGAATAAAATAATGTTGTTTAAAAAAAAAGCTTTTGCATTCACTTTGTCTGTCGTCATTCTGTCGTCCTTTCGTTGTGCGTCAACAATTTCAAAAATATCCTCCTCTGAAACTGTTGAGCCGATTGTTACCAAACTTGGCTTGAATCATCCCAAGGGTATGCAGTTTCAAAATTATGTTCGCGTAGTCCGAAGACCAAACAACATGACCGCGTAGAAATAGAACATGGGGGTAAATTGCTGTTTTTCAAAAATAAGTCAAAAACTGTTACAGATATAAAAAAACTGACGAGGACAAAATGATCAATATGGCAGGATCTACTGGCATTGCAATTTGGAAGAAAATCTGAAAATCAGGCTAGGAGTAAAATTTTCAAAATTTTCAGATATTTTTTTTTTGTACGAAAAACAGTTGGAAGTCAACTTTAAAGGGCAAAAATGTTCAGCATACCAAGCTCTACCCACCTGGAATTTTTAAAAGAAAATCTAAATAACCATGTAGGGTCAATTACCCTTTATTAGCCGAGTTGCAACGAAGTCGAACTCGGCTTATAATTTGATGAATGGTGTCTGGGCGTCTGGGCGTCCGGGCGTCCGGGCGTCAACTTTTGGTTTCCGCATGATATCTTGAGAACCACATGTCATATCTAAATGAAACTTTGCACAGACATGAGTTATGATTAGAGGAAGATTCCCATTGATTTTGAGGTTTGTGCAACAAAGGTCAAGGTCACAAATTCTAAAAATTTGACTTATTCGTTTCCACACAATATCTCCAGAACCACATTACACATGCAAATGAAACTTGGCATAGACATGAGTTATGATTAGAGGAAGAACCCTATCGATTTTGAGGTCTGTGCAACAAAGGTCAAGGTCACAACTTCTAAAAATGTAACAAAAATTAAACATTTCAGTAAAGCCTAAAATCACATGTTCGGTATTATTTGATAATGAAAATAGCTAAAAAAAATTTCATTGTTCATACAAAAGTAGTTTTTGATATTGCTAGTACAAGTAAATTCATAGTTCTAATTATGTTCACCAACACACTTTTTGGGGGTGTCAATAACTTATAAATTAGGTAGAATAAAAAAAGGGAGGTAATAAAACTAAGGGAGGTAATTAATTTAATATGAAGAAGTGTTCAATATTACTAAAAGTTTTTTGCAATGTCCAGTAAAAATAAAATCTTAGATGAAAAAAAAANACATTTGTGTATTCTGATTTTTTGTAAATTATTGATTTCAGCAATACATATTACCTGAAGTATAAGGGGAACCCCTGCTCAATTTTTTTTGAATGGTGGTCTGAAATGGGTTGTAATGGATAGTAGAGCTTTCAGTTGTAATGGAAACCAAACCAGAACACTGAATCTTTGAAAAAAGTGTCCTGCTACATATTTTCCGTCACAATATAAATTAGATTATAAGGGGAACCTCTGCCAATTTATTTTTATGAAAGGGGGACTCGGAATGTTTTGATTTTAGCAATACATATTACCTGGATTATAAGGGGAACCCCTGCCCAAATTTTTTTTGAATGGTGGTCTGAAATGTGTTTTAATGGATAGTGGAGCTTTCAGTTGCCATGGAAACCAAACCAGAAGATTGAATCTTAGAAAAACAGTATTCTGCTACATATTTTTCTTCGCTATTTTAGATATTTGTATAAACTAGATTATAAGGGGAACCCCTGCCAAATCTTTACTTTGAAAGGGGGACTTGAATGTTTTAAAACTGATTTCAGCAATATGTATAACCTGGATTATAAGGGGAACCCCTGCCCAAATTTTTTTGGATGGTGGTCTGAAATTGGTTGTAATGGATAGTGGAGCTTTTAGTTGCCATGGAAACCAAACCAGAACGCTGAATCTTTAAAAAAAAATTGTGTTCACAATTTCAGAAATATGTATAAACTAGATTATAAGGGGAACCCCTGCCATTTTTTTTAAAGGGGGAAGGGGGGGGCTTGGAATGTTTTGATTTCAGCAATATGTATGTAACCTGGATTATAAGGGGAACTCCTGCCCAAATTTTTTTGAGAGGTTGTTTGAAATAAGTTGCAATGGATAGTGGAGATTTTGGTTCCTATGTATACCAAACTAGAAAACTGAAATTATTAGAAAAAAGGTATTCTAATACACACTTTCAATTTCAGCAATAATAAAATAAAAAACTAGATTTTAAGGGAGAACCCCTGCCCAAAGTTTTTTTTGGAAATTAACTTGGAATGTTTTGACTTCTAGTCAAGTCTCTGATTGAAATAAAAGAATTTATATGCTGATATGCAACTATTTGCCTATCCGATGTCATCATCATCATGTACTTATGAAAATAAGAAATGTTCGCAACTCGGCTTTCGCACCTTTGGTGCTTTTTCTGATTTTTTGTCATTTTTAGCTCACCTGGCCAAAGGCCATGTGAGCTTTTGCCATCACTCGGCGTCCGTCGTCCGTCCGTCCGTCCGTTAAATTTTGTTCAAAAATCTTCTCCTCTGAAACTACAGGACCAATGCCAACCAAACTTGACCTGAATCATCACCAGGGTATGCACTTTCAAGTTTATGATTTTTATCTCGGTAGACCAAACAGCATGGCCGCTGTTACTAAAAATAGAACATAAGGGGTAATTGCTGTTTCTTGCAAATAACTCAAAAACCGTTACAGATATCAAAATTCTGACATGGAGTAAAAATGATCAGCATGATGAGATTAACCAACTGTGCAATTTTGAAGAAAATCTGAAAACCCATCTCAGAGTTATGCCCCTTTTTCCGTAAAATTTTCAAAAAGTGTAACAGATAGAGGTCAAGTGTAAATTGCAAAAATGTTCAGCATATCAAGATCTACCCAACCTGAAATTTTGAAGAAAATCCATAAACCCTTGTAGGAGTTATTGTCCTTTTTTCACCAAATTTTTAAAATATTCGTGTTTTTTTGTCTTTTATTTCCAAAACTATAGAAGATGAAGATTAAGTGTAACATGAGGCAACTTTAAAACTGGTGTTGAAAATAGTTCGTTGACCGCCATTTTCAAAATGGCCGCCAAAAAAGGCGAGAAAATTCAACATTGTCTGATTTCAATGAAATTTAGTTTCCAAATAGATATTGATGTTGCGAATTCAAAACCTGTGTTGAAAATTATTTTCAAAATGGCCGCCAAAAAAGGCGGGAAAATTCAACATTGTACGATTTCAATGAAATTTGGTTTCCAAATAGGTATTGATGTTGCAACTTCAAAACTGATGTCAAAAATTGTTTGTTGACCGCCATTTTCAAAATAGCCGCAAACAAAGGCGGGAAAATTCAACATTGTCCGATTTCAATGAAATTTGGTTTCCAAATAGGTATTGATGTCACAACTTCAAAACAGATGTTAACAATTGTTCGTTGACCGCCATTTTCAAAATGGTCGCCAAAAAAAGGCGGGAAAATTCAACATTGTCCAATTTCAATGAAATTTGGTTCCAAATAGGTATTGATGTTGCAACTTCAAAACCGATGTTGAAAATTATTATACCCCCCGCAAACAAAGTTTGGGGGTATATAGGAATCACCCTGTCTGTCTGTCTGTCTGTCTGTCTGTCCGTCCGTCTGTCCACACTTCTCGTAAGCGCATTTCTTCTTAAACCACTGGAAGGATTTTGATGAAACTATACACAAAGGAAGGACACTATATGGAAATGTGCATGAAGGAATATAATTATTGTCCGAAACCAGGAAGGGGAGATAATTCGACTTTGACTTTTCGTTGATTCCCTATGTATGAGTTACCTCGTAAGCGCAACTCCTCTTAAACCACTTGAAGGATTTTAATGAAACTTAATACAAAGGAAGGACACTATATGGAGATGTGCATGAGGGAATATAATTATTGTCTGAAACCAGGAAGGGGCGATAATTCGACTTTGACTTTTCATTGATTCCCTATGTATGTGTTCTTTATGGGTTACCTCGTAAGCGCAACTCCTATTTAATCACTTGAAGGATTTTAATACTTTACTTTAAACTTATTTTATTGTCAAAACACAACTGGATTGAACACAACTTACGAGGTTATCTCCATACTGTATACTAATACAATTATACAAAATGACAACAGGGATATTATATCATATGTATAAATTTAATATACATTTTTATAACAATTGAAAACAAACAAATAGAAAAAGAGAGAGAGAGAAAGAGGAAGAGAAATTAACAGTAAACATGTACACTAAAAATGTCTTCTTTAATAATAAAGGGTAGTCGAGATAATTTGAAAAACTTTTTGAATGGTGGATAAAATTTTGAACCTGTCTGAAAATAATAGTGTTTGTATTGTTACTTAGTTCATCTGTACCAAACAACAAATATTCGATAGTGGGTGAAACAAGAGGCCTTAACGAATATATGTACTGATTTCTAATATTAACATAGATAGGGCATTCTAGAAAAAAGTGGATTGCGTCTTCCAGCGGACAACCACAATCACAACTCGGATCATTTACTAAATTTACTCTGAATAAATCTGCCCTAAGGGGACTGCAGCGGTGACGCAATTTTGTATGTAAAATGTTTGTTTTTCGATTTCCAATTAAATAATATGGAGGGACAATAAAATTATCCCTCTTTAAAGTTCGTTTAAAACTTATGAACGATGTAATTTGTCTAACATTTAAATTAAGTGAGTCCCACAATCTAAGGGTTGATGGAAAAAATGACTTCGAAAAAGTTTCAAGTCGGCAACGAGGTATTCTATATTCAGACATATTACGTAGATTATAATTTCCTAAACCTGCATAATCATTTAGACAATCCTTTAAGTACTCAGGAGCCATATTATTGCGAATTTTATACATTAAATTCAATTTTCTACGAGCTCGTCTATTTTCCAATGTTTCCCACCCAGTTTCAAAAAACAAAGCTTCTTTACTAGCAAACCTTGGAAGTCCGGTGACGATTCTTGCGGCTTCAAGCTGTAAACATTCCAATTTTTTAGCGTCTTGTATATTACACCCATCCCATAATTCACATGCATATTCAAGAAGAGGAAGAATATAAGATAAATAGATTATGTTCAAATTGTTCCTACAGGGAATAAGTTTACGCATTACAAATATTTGTTTAGAAGCGCTTTTACAGATATTATCAATATGAGTTGTCCATTTACAATCATTAGAAAAAGTTACCCCTAAGTGTTTATGAGTATCCACTGAAACGATATTTTGTCCATTAAAGTTTAAAAGGGGTTGTTGGTAATTTCTAAACGAAAATGTCATATATTCAGTTTTTTGAGGAATAAAGTCAATTAACCACGTTTTTGCCCATTTGTCAAGCGTTTCTAAATCACTATTTATATTTCTTTCTAACTCAAAGACATTGTAAGAAGTATACATTAATGAGCTATCATCTGCAAAAAGTCTACCAAAGGAGTTAATTTCTTCTGCAATATCATTAATAAATAATAAAAAAGCAAGGGACCAAGAATAGATCCTTGGGGTACACCCGCTAATAATTTACCAACATTTGATTTGGAATTTTTCAACATTACTTGTTGTTTTCTGTTTTTTAAATAATCTTGTAAGAATGATAAAAGATTTCCTTGATTTCCATACGATTTTAGTTTAGTAAAAAGACCTTTATGCCAAAGACGATCGAACGCTTTTGTTATATCGCAGAAAACAATGCAACACATTTCACCCTTTTCTAAAGATAAACATACTTTATGGTATATTTCTATTAACTGATGATATGTCGAATGTCCAGGCACAAAACCCGACTGGAATTTATACAACAAGTTTTCATCTAAAATAAAATTATAAATATGTTTAAATAATACACGTTCAAACACTTTACCAACACAGCTTAGGAGAACTATAGGGCGGTAGTTTGAAGCAATGGATTTATCTCCCTTTTTATAAAACGCCAATACATTAGCCAATTTCCAACTGTTAGGGAATTTACTGGTTCTTATACAAGTATTAAAAATATAATGCAATGGCAAAGCTACTGTAGATGCTGTATATTTTAACATTTGATGACTAACACAATCGTTTCCTGAAGCCTTTCCGACTTTTAAACTTTCTAATATATCTTTTATCTCGTCAACAGAGATTTCCTCTATATCAAATTTATATAGAGTCCTCTCTTCTTTATCAGGAGGTATAATATTTCTGTCATCAATTGCAGATACAGAGCAAAAATAATTATTTAACAAGTTTGCCTTTTCCTCGTCATTAAATACAATTTCACCAGTAACTGGATTAACAAGAGGTGGGATTGTAGTCGAACGAGTATTTCCCATTAAATTTTTAACTAACGACCAAAATGTTTTAGGATTTGACGCTGATGTTTCATCAAGAAGTCCGATTGCATTGATAAAAAATTGTTCTTTGGCATGTATAATCACGTTGTTAACCTTATTTCTTTGGATTTTGAATTTTTGTAAATTATTTAAACTAAAATAATTTTTAACAGCTTTATGAAGTCTATCTCTAAGTCTTATTTGTTTCCGAATTTCTGAATTGAACCATGGTTTATCCGTTGGTCTAATTGTAACTTCTTTAGTTGGTATTGAAGCTTTTGCCATTTCAATATATTTTCCCGTAAAAAAATCAGTCATCGCGTCAACATTATCAAATACTTCAAATGATTTTTGCCAATCAAACTCCTGTATACTGTTATTAAACTTAACATAATCCGCATTTTTATAGAGCCAGACAGTTCGTTTAAAACATGTCTGATTAAAATTAGGAATTTTCAAATAAACTTTAGTTGCATTGTGATCGCTTACGTGACGGACTATGTCAATAACTTCTGTAAAAGTTGCATTACAGTCTGCAGAAATCAAGACAACATCTAAAAGTGAACTATTACCAGAGACTGGATCAAAGCGAGTGGGTTCATTCATGAAATTTTCTAGATAAAAAGTATTCATGGTATCAATCAATTTATTATTTCTATCATTAATTAAATCTACGTTCAAATCACCAACAATTACAATTTTAGATGTACTGTTAAAAGCTTGTTCAATTGAAAAATTAAAATTATCCCCAAAAATGTTATTCGCACCTGGTGATCTGTAGACAGCACAAATAAGTAATGTATAACGAGGAAATTCTACTTCTACCAATATTGCCTCAATTCCTTCAATTTCTAAATCTAATCGTCTTCTTGCTTTGAGACTTTCAGAAATGTACACCAAACCCCCCCTTCCGAAGCAATTTCTGTCGTTTCTTAAAATATTTTCATGGTAACCTTGAAGCCGCAAGTCGTTGTTCGAAATTTGCTCATCTAAATGACTTTCAGTAAAGCAAATTGCTGAAGAATCTAAAGTAATTGTTTCAAAGTACTTTAATTTTGTACGAATGCTCTTGCATTGGCATGGAAGATTGAAATTTCATTTTCAATAGGACCAGGATTTTCCTCAATGTCATTTGATAAAATTAATAACATCAACAAGATCATTAAAAAATACACATTGTCACAAAAATCACTGAATATATACTTACTGCAAAACAATAACATTTCATGCATAACATTTAGAATAAGTGACAGTAATACGTAAAGTAATGAACACCTTTTCAGATTAAAACACATTTTTGTTTTTATACGTGAATAACATTTGTTATTAAAAATGCCAATGGAGATCCTGTACAAATGTCTCTTACATGTAGATTATTAACAGGTATATGATTGTAGGCTCCAATATGGCAAGGTATGCTTGACTTTGCAACAGTAAGAAAATTACACGTATAACAAAAGAAAACCATTTATCTATGTTACCAACTTCAATAACTACTGCTCGACATTTGAAATTACAGTTGAAAAGTAAAGTAAACAATATATACAAAAAAGAACAAGAGTCATGCCCCTTATGCAAGGATAAGGAGATAACAGCGAACAAGTGACCCCCTCGGAGTTTAAGGGTAGATTTTTTTTAATTTGAAACACCAGCAATATGTCGTTTTACCATAAAGTTTTAATGCTTTAATCCGTTTCATACCCCCTCCTCCCAAATGATAATAGAGTAGAATTTCGATAAAAATAAAATAATACATGAATAAATATATATATTTCGTCCGAATACAATATAACAGATTTTAAACGAATCAAGACCTGACAGTTGGTTAGTTACTCGAGTTGTCCGTCGATTATTATAACCATATCTACGCATCACTTGTTTCGGCACAGCCATAATTTATAACAAACGTTTTGGAGCAGTCCAGTGGAAAAAAAACAAACATTTAGATGATATTTAGTTGTTACAGTTGCGCATACACGACATTAGATTTTGATGAAACTTTACACAAAGGAAGAACACTATATGTAGATGTGCATGAAGGAATATGATTATTGTTTGAAATCAGGAAGGGGAGATAATTCGACTTTGACTTTCTTTGATTTCTCCTGCAATTATCTTTTTTCCAAGAAAAAAAAATAAGCATAGATATTGTGAAGTCAAACTGTTAGAGAGGTTCACTTTTTCATTGTAATCCTCTTGAAAAGTTGTTTTCAAAGTGTTGTAATGAAATTTCTCTAATGCTTATGATTTTTGTGTAAAATGTCAAATAGGCTTAAAAAAGGTGAATTTCATATTTGTCTGATTTAGACAGAGTATTTTCATTGGAACCCTTGTGAAAAGTTCTTTCTTGAAGATTATATCATTATGTCCATACTTGTATTGTTTCCACACTTGTACTGTGTCCACACCTGTATTGTGTCCACGCCAACTTAAATTTGCACTTACCATATTGATCCAGGGTTCAATGAGCGGGGGTATATTTGGCTGCCATTCGGCGACAGCTCTTGTTTGTTGACTGCCATTTTCAAAATTCATGCCAAAAAAGGCGGGAAAATTCAATGTTGTCTGATTTCAATGAAATTTGGTTTCCAAATAGGTATTGATGTCACAACTTCAAAACTTATGTTGAAAATTGTTTGCTGACGGCCATTTTCCAAAAAAGGCCGGAAAATTGTTTGTTGACCGCCATTTACAAAATCATGTCTCTGTTTCAAAACTGGTGTCGAAAGTGGTCTTTAGCAAGAGCGTTTTTTGTCAATAAAGCCCAACAAAGAAAAATAGTACAACATGATCAGACTTTAAATACTGTTCAAGATATTGGTGGTGTTCGATGTAGTCAAGTTTGCGAGACTGATTATCAACTGTATAATTTACAATGTTACCGCGATTGTGGCAATTGAAAGCCAGGTGAGCGATACAGGCTCCTGGGAGCCTCTAGTTTTGTAATTTTATACATTTTTGCGTTATATTTCAAAACACGATCTGACATAAAGGTTATTTGAATAGCATACGCGTTCAGCTTATCAAGAACTATAATTTCTACATATGTTCAACAGGTTCACATCTCATTCAAGATGGCCGCTATCGGGGAACATAGCTTAAAATGGGATCTTATAGGATAATGTTGTAATTTTTTTCTTCTTGAAAACTGTTTCATACATCAAGTTGATATTAAGTAGGCATGGTAGCATGAAGGTCATTAGAGAAATGTAGGATTATAGTTCCCATCATAAATCTTAGATTGCCGCCATTGCAGATCTTAGTTTAACATTTAACTCTATGGGAAAATGTTGTAAATTGCTAATTCTTGAAAATCTTTTCATATATCAAACTTTACTAAGAACAGAAACAGAGTTAGACGATAACAAATCATTATATTTAACAATATTTGGTCTTTTCTGTTCTTAGCTGCAATGTATAGTTTTCTTTCGTTCACAAAACTGGACTTACAAAAAAATAATCATTAAGTTATATTAAAAAATAGTTCAATTTTTAAATCATTGATGGGCTACAAACCATTTTCTCTTTCATTAATATTCAAACATACCTCAACGCATATATAGACATTGAAAATTCCATTGAAAATACTAAAATCTTTGTTTTATCAATATTAACTTTCAATTTCCATTTCTGTCAGAAAGCATAGAAATAGTTTAACCGATTTTTTGCCTATTAGATTGTGACTCTGTCATGATAATCGTATCGTCAGCATATAAAATAACAAAAAGCTTTAAATAAAAACCCAATCTTTACATACTGAAGACAAGGACTTGTATATAAAAGGATAGGAAACTCGTACGCAATCCATATTGCAATATAAAATTTATACCGAGACGTTTGATATGCATTCACTTTTTAGCTATCTACTTACAAAGTTGAAAATGGATTTTAATAAAATTATGCTTTCCTAAAAGCAGAATGATTCTTACATCCGTATAGTAAATTTTGTTTAATTACAGCCACTAGTTTCTTCAATACACATGATTGAAATTTGTAATCAAAACATTTCCATTCATTTTTTGCCACATCCGGTTTACATTGGTAAAAATATACCACGAATTTGAACTAAAGGCTTTGAAGGTAATTCACAGAAATTTAATATTTTCGTAAAGTTTAACATTTTCTGTACTCGTAGAAAAATTTTTGTGACCATCATTATTATGTTTATGTTGTTGTAATTCATTATAGAGAGGGTCCCAAAAATGCCAGAATCTCAAGACCTCGCGATAAATTTCCAAATAATCACGAGATGCGTATCCTTCTAAATATACGTCCTTGCTGAAGATAAACCTAAAGCATCTCTATCGTTCAAAAAAGTTTTCAAATCATTCAGATACAGCGAAAAAAGGGAAAGATTTTCACCCTGTCCTACACCATTATTACATTAAAAAAAGTCTGACGTCTTATCATTATAAACAATTTCAAGATTTAATATTTCTATACATATTTAATATAAAATTGTACATTTTTACCATTTATTCATCAATAATTTAGACTACAATACGTCTCTCCATACAGTATCGAAACCTTTTTCAAATCAATGAATGCGACAAAACAAGTATTGTTTTCCTTTAAATAAGTTAATATCAGTAGGGGAATTCCCTTTACTAAGGTCTTTTCTAGCCACCAGGTGAGTGATACAGACTCACACGTGAGTCGGTGAGACTCACACGTGAGTCTCTGATTTAAATCAGCATGTAACGTTTGGTGATTTAGCATATAAATAGGTTGTAAACTTGACGCAACTAAAATAGAATGCTATGTACTATTTATGGAAATAGGAGTTTATGAGGTATTTACAGAACGACATGTGACGTCAAATGAACCAATCACATTGTGCAAATAACATCATAAAATTATTATAGTTATTAAACCATGATTGAGTCAGTCATTAGGACGTGTATTGTTTATATAGCAATCAGTCAGCATTGAAATCAACATATTTAGGACTATTTATTTTTGATTCGCCCATATTTATAAAATGCCGTTAATTACCTCCCTTGTATAATTTCTATTGCCCAAAGATTTTTTTGTTTATACTGTAATACCGCAAATTCTTGTAGTATTTTGCCTTTGTCTTAAATAATATCTTTGGCTATTTTCATAATACATTTAGGTTTCTTGAACTTAAAAAATAATTACAGGTTTTTATATAGTAAAATTATAATGAATAGTTATATGATTCGATGTCATATTGTTGCAGAACTCATATAAGGAGGATTTCTTGTTTACAGTTTGAAGTGTTAACTTGTTTCACTCTCATGGAAAAAATGAAAAAATTCAGTACTCATGAAAACTTGAATATATTTTCGAATGGAGTACCAAGGTTGAGAATTGAAAACAGTATGATACAAAATTTCCTGTAGGTTTAAACTGGATAATTCTGAAATTTTCATGTGGCAACTTAAAAGGAAAACCTGTTAGACTGAGGGCATCGGTTGCAATCAGTACAAAAATGGACATGGCATCATTAAGAAATAGGCATCAATATTGAAAACATAGAAAAGGGTTACTGTTCACTGCTGAAATTAGTTTTTTAGAGTTTTTTGTATCATACAAAGGTCATTGTGTGAATGAAAATTTTTTTTTATCCATTGTTAGTTGATGCAGTCTGTGCACATGTACAGGCACTGAACCCAAAGAAAGCAGGAACTTCAGTAGCAAAAATACCTTTTAGTAGTTCAAGCACGTTGATTATGTTGTTGTTAATTAGTGTTCTACATTAAAATAAACACAAAAGTTCCTTATATAGAAAGTATTATCACGATACAGACTGCCATATGGACTAAAACAACGGCAGTAGAATACCGAAGGAGCAGAGGAGGGAAATCCACAAAAATCGAAGTCCAAAGACGTGGCCAAAACGAGAACATAGAAAACAATGGCGCCAGACACAAACCAATGACGTTAGACAGACACAATGCAAAGAAATAGAAATCACAACATTCAAAACAAAGGCACTCACAGTGTGAACTCCAGTGAAACTGAGAGTGACATCAGGTGCTCCGGAAGGGTAAGCATGCCCTGCTCTGTTAACAGCACCCGTCACACCGTGAGTGAGTCGATCCAGGAAATGTCAAAGTCGGTAGTCAAATTCGGGAAGACGTGAATCTAGCTGAAAATGTCCACTTTCATTTGAGATACTGACACGTCATATCTTTCAATGATGTTATGGTGACGGCAATAGAATTTCTTGAGGGATGAAATTAACATGGGTTGAACAAATCCCTGACTAAGCAGCTTTTGGGACAGTGTTTTTGCTCTGTTCAAAAAATCACTGTACAAACTACACGCTCGACAGTAACGAATCAACTGTGAAATGTACACTCCATAGGCTGGAGAGGTTGGTATATTGCTGCTTAGAAAGGGAAAGTTCACAATTGGGAAATTTAAATCATCACGCTTGTCATATAGCTTAGATTTCAAACGTCCATCTTCGTCAATATACAATTAAAGATCTAGGTACGAAGCTGAAGTAGGTGTTTCAGTTGTTTCTCTAATCTAAAGCTCATTGGGATAGATCTGATCTGACTAACACATTTAGAAGACATAGGCCTACGACTCGGGCTTTACCCATGTCTGTCCTATACCTTGGGCAGTATATCTCGTGATGGTCCTCTCTTTAAAACGTAACTATAATATACAAGTACCGAATTACCAGCAGCTTTAATATCAAACTTGACTTTTACTGTTTCTCTTATAAATATTAAGTATGTATGTGTTTATGGTTTATCCAAGGAATAACTTTAAAGAACTTAAATCTACCACTCCGTCGGAGAGCTCAAGGTTGATAAAAACTATAGGATCCTTCTCCCTTCTGAGAGATAATGATGAAGAATGCTATAGAAATAATCCTTTATATTAATGATAAGTGTAAATCAAATACAATGACAATAATATTTGGTTTGTAGATAAGATGGAGCATCAGTTGTCGAATTTACCAGCACACGTCTTAATTACATATATTTATAAACTGAATGAGTTGTAGTTCTAAACCGTTTGACTTTTCCCAGTAAAAAGTATGCATAATCCATTTTGACAAATTTAATTCTGATTCAGCCGTGGAGATAGATGAGAGGCCAAAGGACGTTAACGGTATACAGAATGATCCACAAACCAAAACAGACACTCAGCAAGAAGGCACGCAGATTGTTCCGCAAATTAAAACAGACACTCAACAGGTAGGTATACAGAATGATCCACAAACCAAAACAGACCCTCAGCAAGAAGGCAAGCAGATTGTTCCGCAAATTAAAACAGACACTCCACAGGTAGGTATACAGAATGATCCACAAACCAAAACAGACACTCAGCAAGAAGGCAAGCAGATTGTTCTACAAATTAAAACAGACACTCAACAGGTAGGTATGCAGAATGATCCACAAACCAAAACAGAAAATCAACAAATGACTAAATACCGAAGTTACTTTGAATTTAAATTCTGCATATGCGCATTTCGACAACTTATGTCTCTTCAGTGCAGATAAAATCTAAACGTTGGAAGACCATAAACTCAAAGATGTCTAAAAACTGATAGAGAACAGATAACCAATATTGTCTAAATGTAAAGCAAGTAGGCATACATATGATCAAACAAAAACAGATAGTCAACAGGTACGTTGTGCATTTCCCTGTCGAATGATGTACTAGTAATTACATTTCTCTGACGGATAACGCACTAGTTATCACATTTTTCTGTCAAATGATGCACTAGTAATCGCATTTTTCTGTCAAATGATGCACTAGTAACCGCATTTCTCTGTCGAATGATGCACTAGTAATCAAATTTTTCAGTCGAATGATGCACTAATAATCAAATTTCACTGTGGCATAATGCACTAGTAATTTCACTTGTCTGTCAAATAAGGCACTTTTAATTACAACTCTCTGTCGAATGATGCGCTAGTAATCACATTTCTCTGTCGCATAATGCACTAGTAATCACATTTCTCTGTGAAATGATGCACCAGCAATCGCATTTATCTGTCGAATAATGATTTAGTAAATATTTCTCTGTCAAATGACTAAATACCGAAGTTACTGTGAATTTAAATTCTGCATATGCGCATTTCGACAACTTATGTATCTTCAGTGCAGATAAAATCAAAACGTTTGGAAAACCATTTACTCAAAGATGTTTAAAAACTGACAGAGAACAAATGACCAATATGATCTAAATGAAACGCCAAACTGATCAGCTAAGGACAGAGCTTTGCATGAGGGAGATACTCCTTAGTTTTCAACAAAATTTGCAAAATTTAGATATTGTAAGGTTTCAAATAGAATCGGCTTTCGGGTCAGCACCGACGTACTGACTACTGGGCTGGTGAATACCCTCGGGGACTAACAGTCCACCAGCAGTGGCATCGACCCAGTGGTAACAAATGACTAAATACCGAAGTTACTGTTAATTTAAATTCTGCATATGCGCATTTCGACAACTTATGTCTCTTCAGTGCAGATAAAATCAAAACGTTTGGAAAACCATTTACTCAAAGATGTTAAAAACTGACAGAGAACAAATAACCAATATGATCTAAATGAAAAGCCAAACTGATCAACTAAGGACAGAGCTTTGCATGAGGGAGATACTCCTTAGTTTTCAACAAAATTTGCAAATATTTAGATATTGTAAGGTTTCAAATAGACTCGGCTTTCGGGTGGGCACCGAAGCACTGACTACTGGGCTGGTGAATACCCTCGGGACTAACAGTCCACCAGCAGTGGCATCCACCCAGTGGTAGCAAATGACTAAATACCGAAGTTACTGTGAATTTAAATTCTGCATATGCTCATTTCGACAACTTATGTCTCTTCAGTGCAGATAAAATCAAAACGTGTGGAATCATCTGATCATCTGGAATCAAATGATGCACTAGGTATCACGTTTCTCTGTCAAATAATGCGCTAGTTATCACGTTTCTCTGTCAAATGATGCACTAGTTATCACATTTCTCTGTCGAATGATGCACTAGTAATTACACTGCTCTGTCGAATAATGCACTAGTAATCACATTTCTCTGTGGAATGCATGATGCGCTACAGTAATCACAAGCCTCTTTCCAAAGATACACAAGTAACCACATTTCTCTGCGGAATGATGCATTAGTGATTACATTTCTCTGTCGAATTATGCAAAAGTTATCACATTTCTCTGTCGAATGATGCACTAGTAACCACATATCTCTGTCGAATGATGCGCTAATAATAAATTTTCTCTGTCGAATGATGCACTAGAAATCACATGCCTCTGTAAAATGATGCACTCGTAATCACATTTCTTTGAGGAATGATGCTCAATTAATCACATTTATCTGTCGAATGATGCACTAGTAAATACATTGCCCTGTCAAATTATGCACTAAGAATCACATTTCTCTGTGGAATACATCATGATGCACTACAGTAATCACATGCCTCTTTCCACAAGTAACCACATTTCGCTGTCGGATGATGCATTAGTTATTACATTTCTCTTTCGAATTATGCACCAGTAATTACATTTCTCTGTCGAATGATGCACTAGTAATTACTCCTCTCTGTCAAATGATGCACTAGTAATTACATTGCTCTGTCGAATAATGCACTATAGTAATCACATTCCTCTGTCTAAAGATACACTAGTAACCACATTTCGCTGTCGAATGATGCATTAGTGATTACATTTTTCTGTCGAATAATGCACTAGTTACCATACAAGAAAAGATTAATCATTTCTCTGTAGTTAACACGTTTATATCAGAGAATTGTTACCGCAACATCAGAAAGTTATGATATAATAGATACAGGTCGATAAAACCGAAACACTTATTTTTGAAAAAAATATATACCAACAACCTGCTTAACAGTGCAGCAGTAAATAACAAAGTTATTGGTTTGAATTTTAAGTAAATTAGAGCACCGTCTCGGGTGAAAGTGTTCTGAATTTGAAATACCAGGAATTAGAAAGTGGTAACGATCTGATCAATCAACTGCTTGTATGTTATCAAATAGCTTTTTTAAACACACTATTATATGTAAATATAAACACTCGATGATTCTATTGCGCAAGTCTTGGTTAGTTTTTGTCCCGCCTACGAAGTAGGAGGGGTATATAGTTTTCAGGTACCTTCTCCGTCCGTCCATCTGTCCTCCGTAAAGCTCAGGTTAAGTTTTAGGTTGAGGGCAGTTTACCTTGAAGGAGATTTCATTTTGGAATGTAATGGCTGCTATGACCTCAAGGTCATGGGTCATCGACTTTAAATATTAGGAGTGCGTATTTGATATACTACAGGTTAAGGTTTAGGTTGAAGGTAGTTTACCTTGAAGGAGGTTTGATGTCTTGATTAAACTGTATGCGGATAGACCATAACATGAACTGCAACATTTTGAAAGGAAACAGATGCTTTGACCTCAAGGTCTTAGGTCATTGACTTGGAATATAAGGAGTGAATATTTGATATTTTACTACATGTTGATGTAGTTAAGGTTTAGGTTGAAGGTAGTTTACCTTCAAGGAGGTTTGATATCTTGACGAAACTTGGTATACAGATAGATCATGGCACGAACTGGAACATTTGGGAAGGAAAAGGATGCAATGACCATAAGGTCATGGGTGATTGACTTGGCATATAACAAGTAAATATTTGTCATTATAATGACGGTTAAGCTTAAGGTTGAAGGTAGTTTACCTTTAAAGAGATTTGATATCCTGATCAAACTTTGTATAATGATACATCACAACATGAACTGCAATATTTGGGGTCCGAATAGATGCTGTGACTTCAAGATCATTGTTCTTTATGATTTATAAATTTTTATATGAATGCTCATTGTTTTAATTTTGAAATTCTTCCAAACACCTTTTTGGCCGTTTTTGTCTCGCCTGCCACGAATGTCGCGAAAGCGAGACATAGCGATCATAGATTCCGTCGTCGGTGTCGTTTACATTTGGTTAACCCAAATATTAAACTTTTTTTGAACTTCAATAACTTCTTAAATCATATTCAATATCAATGAATTTGACACAATAGTCAGTACAACTTCATTATTGTATCCCAAGTTTATTTTTAGAAAAAAAAATCATTCCAATTTTTCCGTATCTTTCCATTAGTTGGACTTAGTTTTTTTCAATTAATTTTTTTTGTTTGCACCATATCTTAGGACCCACATGCCATAGCCTGATGATAATTGATAAGTGGTTACATCTTTAGAGTAACCAGCATCCATACCATAATTATGTCACCTTGGCCTATATTTTCCGCTTCAATGAATTTGACTAAATTTTCTTTTTAGATCCACATTTCAACAATGTTTAAACAAAATTGAGGAAAAGGACTTTAATTTTGATGCAGAATTGTTGCATATAGTCTATACAATAAACTTTCGGAATAATATTCCGGTTCCAACTTTGGTAAATTTCCTGAAAATGTCCCTAGACAAACAATTTTTGAAATTTTTGCTTTCAATCAAGTATTTCAGTCATTTCTTCATACAAGACATGCCAGTTATTCTGAAAACTGAAAATTAAAAAAATATGGTTCCAATTTTAGTAAATTTCCTGAAACTCTTAAAGACAAGTAATTTTTGGGGAATTCTTGTTTGCAACCATGTGTTGTGTTGAATTTTTGTCCAAAAACAATACTTTAATGGTTAGATTTCATAAATTTCGTATTCCAATTTTGGTAAATTTCCAGAAACTGTCAAAGACCAGTTGTTTCTTGGGATTCTACTTAGCAACCACATCTTAATATATGCCAAATTAGAATGACAGTTGAGTGAGCAGGCGAGACACTAGGTTCCGCAAAACCTTTACGAATTATTCTTTAAACGGCAATTGTTTTTAAATTGAATTGGAAAAATCTCTAATTCCAATTTTGGTAAATTTCCTGAATTTCTCAAATGAAATAAAAGGGACAACAGGAAACACCTACAATGGCTGAAAATTATATTCACATGCCACAATCTGCTAAGACCACTTCATTTTGGAAGTTCTACTTAGCAACAATATTATTTAATTAATTTCAGTTAAAGTAGTCATTTTCTTAACATTGATTACAAAAATTCCTGATGCCAATTTTGGAAAATTTCCTGAGACTGTCAAAGACCATTTACTTTTGGAAATTTTACCTAGCAATCATATCATTTTGAATTTCTTTTTGGTAAAAAGCAATTTTCAATAACTGAATTGCAAACTCTGTGATTCTAATTTTGGTAAATTCCTAAAATTCTCCAAGAATACTTCATTTTTGGAAATTCTACCCAACAATATTGTGAATTCAATTCCTTTCAGTTAAAGTAGGCATTTTCCAAAAATGCATGGATTTTAAAAATTCTTGATTCCAATGACGGTAAATTTCATGAAACTTTCTATAAGGCCATTTAATTTTGGAAATTGTACCAAGAAACCAATTGCAAATATTTTTGATGGTTGCAAGAAAAATTTCATGTTAGCCTCTAGGTTTATAGAATAAGATAATATAATTACGTATGATCAGTAGCGGGGCATAGTGTCCATTGACACAGATTCACTTATTTTCTCTGTCTTTTGGACTTGCGAAGATTTTAAATTTCCGTCTTTAGTTCAGATTGATGTAGTCTGTATATCTGTCTCTAGTTCAATCCCTTTGTCTCCAGTTCTCGATATTCTTTGGCCATCATAGATATGTTTAGTTTTTATATACAGGTCATTTTGCATGAAGGTTTTTCTTGAGTTGTACACGGCTGTTTGTCATATGGTCCATAAATATATCGGACTCTCAAAACACTGTGAGTGGTAGGGCATTTACATTGCAGATTCATGAAGCTAACATCAGACTTCTTTATTTGTTGTAGACCAATCCTAACCAACTGCTTTACATTGAGGTTTCATTTGATGATGAAAAGAAAACCTCTGGTGAACAACATGTCATCAAATTACAGAGCGAAAATACGCGGACAACATATGAAGAAGTGGACTTCAATGCCACTGCTGATCTAGCCGACACATAGTGAAGTGCACACATAACATTAAATACATTAGTGCAGGGAAAGGTTTAATGTTTTTATTCCAACAATTAAATTTGTTTTTTCTTTTCAAAACAGCTGACTACATGTTACTTTTTTTTAATTTATGATATAGCTTGGACATCAAATGTGATGCAGGGATTAGACTTGGAAAGGGATAAAGTAAATTCTATAGAACTGGCCGGAGACGTCTTTGATCTAATCTCGATCTTTTTGAATGATTCCGATAGGTATCAATGGCAGATATGTTCGACTGATCAGAATACAATCAGTGTATATGAAGTCATGCCATGACAAACTATTTCTTCAGTTTATCAATGTAGGCGAGATTTCCTTTTTTTTTTGGCTTTTGAACTAGATTTTTCGTCTTAAGGATGTGACATCACCAGTTTTGATATTAACTTGGATCTTGGATTTATTGTCAGTGTGACGGGTATCTGAAACGGAGCAGCACATACTTACCCTTTCCGGAGAACCTGATGTCACCTGATTGTGACTGCTTTAGTTTTGAATGTTATATTTTTGATTTTCTTATTTTGCTTTTCTTTCTTTTTTTTTGGGGGGGTCGTTTTCTTTTTTTTTTGTCATGTCTTTCGACTTTGATTTGTGCAATACATGTTTTTGTTTTCGTTTCCTTCGGAGGCATGTCGCTGTACGTTTCGAAAACACTAGAATCTTTACATTATATGGTGTGAAGTTCCTCACTGTGTTGAAGACCTTGCGGTGACCCCTAGATGCTTTGTTTTGGGTCGTTTTAACCTGATAAAGGGATGTTGTCTCCTTGATATTTACCCCATTTCTTTTCTTTTTCATATTGTCTCGTTTACAGATGACGCGTAGATTTATGAACACAAGATGAACATACTGGAGCCAGCAATATCTCTAGAACTTGATTGGGAACTTGTTTGTTCATGTTTTGGACACTTATTTTAATCCTTTTTACCAGAATCGACTTTGTAGAGTACATTAGTATATTATGAATTAAAATTTTTATTGAGTTCTCGTACTGAGTCTTTATGAAATGTTTCAAAGTACGGAAATTGATAATTCTATAGACGGAAATGTAAATATGAATGTTGTTGAAACATTGCATGGGAACAATATTCGACACAATGATCTCCAAAATATCATTTTCTACAACTGTTTATCAAGTTATACAGATATGTGGGTGTCAACAGGCACACAGCCATATTGAGGTTTTAAAACAGTTAGATTACAGTTATCCGGCTGTCCCGAGTTCCTATCGTTGTTTACGTTTGTCTTTTGTATTTTTATTGTGGGTTTTTTCTTGTGCAGTTCCTATTTACTTTGTGGCATGTGGCTATGTTTTTCGGCCATTGTAGGTGTTTCCTGTTATCTTTTTTATTCTATTTGCAAATTTTCTTGGTATTCAATCTATTCTCTCTTGTATGTAGATAGTTGCCAATCGCCCACTGCACCTTTTTTCGGCTGAAAAAAAAAGATCGAGACATATTTCTGTTGTATGTAGCTTGCTTGATGGAATAACATGAAAATGTATGGTTGCAATCAAAATAGTCATTTTCTTACTGTCCCTTTTTAAGTATGAAGGTCATATAACTCATACACGGAAGTTCTAATTTTCACTAGAGGGTAAACATACACAAGGATAATCATTACAACGACCATTTGATTTTCAGTGGAAGCTTCTTCAATTTTGTAAATAAACAATTCAATCTTAGTGTCAGTGAAAATAAAGTACTATTCTTTCTTGTCATGAAAATAAATATTTTAATTTTGCTTTGAAGAACATTTTTGTTGTTGCAAATGCAAATAAATAATTGATGTGATATTTGGTAAAAATAAAAAAAATTCAGGATTGACATTAAAATAAATGATTTTTTCCAGGCAAAATCGCCCAAGCCCCACCCCTGACAATCAAATGGTCGTCCCCTATACATGTATTAAGATTAAAGGTTTTTATCACGAAAGTGAGTGTTTTTACAAAAGAAATAAAAAACAATACTGAGGGTAGGAGGCAGAAGGGGGGAAATCTACAATCATAAACCAACAAAACATGACAGAAACAAACGCCACGGGACCACGGAAGGGAAAGTTCTAAAACTTTATTATAATCTAAAAGCCATATATTCACAAAAATTTAAAGCAAAATCTTGAACCATTTATAAAAAACTACCGTCTTTTATATTTCACAAGGGGGGCTATTTTACATCTTGAAAACGCTTTATCTGATTTGCTTCAAATTGTAGTTAGTTGTCGATTAAAATGGTTTAAAATATTTGCCAAACCAAGTTATACCTTTAACGTTAGACTATTATTATAAACAAATGCATTATTTTTAATCTATGATACCTTCTTGAGCCCGGTACCAATATCAAAAATTCCTTTTTTCGGATATTGGTAAAAAAAAAAACTCATAGACGAAAAGTTCAATTTTCATCAAAAAATAAATCCAGACTTTGGGACTATCAAAATAAAGAATCGTATTTCTGATACGTTTTGTCGTTATGATACGATTTGTCAGAACGGCTGGTGGACAAACAGACATATTTGTAGATCATGGACTGACAGACAAGCGGACAGATGGACATTTGTACCAGTTTCACTGTATCTGGACAAGATACTCTAGTACTATAGGAGTGGTACACTCATCGAAGAAAAACAAACGTAGAGTAAACTTGGTACTATATATAAGCCAGTACCAAGTTTACTGTATGGTTGAAATGCTTTTCTCCGTCCTACTATCGGTTGTCGTTCCCACATTGTGAGTGTTCGACTCGTCAAGATAATACTTTTATACAAGCGCATATAACTAGCTTGTAGATATTTATTCTACAAATGACAAGAAACCATAGTTACTGTAAATCTAGTTTCTGCATATGGCCATTTCGACAACTTATGTCTCTTCAGTGCAGATAAAATCTAAACATTTGGAGGACGAAAAACTCAAAGACGTTTAAGTACTGATAGAGAATAAATAACCAAATATGATCTGAATGGAAAGCCAAAATCAGCTAAGGACAGACCTTTGCGTGAGGGAGATACTCCTTAGTTTTCAACAAAATTTACTAAAATTTAGATATTACAAGTTTCCAAATAAAATCGGTTTTCGGGTCTGCACCGCAGTACTGACTGGGCTGGTGAATACCCTCGGGACTAACAGTAAACCAACAATAGCATCGACTCAGTGTTAAAAAAACCAAAGTTACTGTAAATTTAGGTTCTGCATATGGCCGTTTCGACAACCTATGTCTCTTCAGTTCAGATAAAATCTAAACATTTGGAAGAACACACACTCAATGATGTTTAAATTACTAATAGAGATTATAAATAACAAAATAGGATCTGAATGGAATGAGTTCAACTGTTTTTTTTTTATAAAACGGGTTCGGTGGTAAAACATGTCCTGAGTTACCAAGCTCAAGCTTTCAAGTCTTTCGATTATACACGACAAAGCATAAACCGCAGGGATATCAAATCCATTTTGTCATCTTTTAGTATTCGTCGTGAATCGTCAACTTTTCTCAAAATTATGTTTTCCTCTAAAATGATCAATATTACCCAAACCTGACTGGATCTCGGGCCAATATAGGTGCCCTCAACCCAATACGGCTGTATTTGAACCGGCAGGAGACGTTTGCGCTTTTTCATAGGACATTTGCGCTTTTTAAAGGGGAATTTGCGCTTTTTTAAATGGACATTTACGCCTTTTTTAAAGGGCATTTGCTCTTTAATGTGTGTTTTGTATTTTTATGATTTCTTTCTTTTGCGGGCTTGGGACGGGTGTGTGAGCCCCGATGGATTCAAAGTCGTTTAAAATTATACGTGCACAAGAACAGATTTTAAAATGGAACTACATGTATATAAGGTTAAACATATTTGCCTTAAATACAAACTTAAACAGCAGCCACTTGCAGCAATGGCTGTTTTTAAGTCACTTGTATACAATAACATAAAATGCTCTAGCTGGACATTTAAGTGCAAACTTTACTGGTACCGAATCCATTTAAATAAACAGAACTTGTTTTACTTCTCTTTCTCACGTTTAGACTGAGGTGTCTGATCATCAATGTATCTAATTTTGTAAAAGATCACGGAATTGAAAATATACAAAAATTCGTTATAGTGAGCGCAGAAAAATTCTGGATCATAAACAGTTAACTTCGGTATTTAGTTATTTATTACCATTGAGTCGACACCACGCTGGTGAACCAATATTACTGTATGGCTGTGAGAGTTGGGGTTTCGAAAGTTCAAGTGAAGGTGTGCATTTGAAATTCTGCAAAAGGATTCTTAACTTGCGACAGTAAACCCCAAACTTCATGGTATACGGCGAATTAGGTAGATTCCCGTTAGATGTCTCAGTAAATTTAAATATTGTTTCATTCTGGTGTAGACTATTACAAAATGAATCTAAACTTAGCAGTACTTTATATAGGCTAATGTTTTCGTTGCAACAAAGCAGAGAATTTAATTTTCAATGGATTCAGTTTATGAAATCTATTTTTGATAATACTGGCCTTTGATATATATTTATATTTATTTTGCTCAAACCTCACAGTAAGTTCTAGACGGCCCAACGTCTAGCAACGGTTTGGCGGAATTCATTGATAGATGTCGAGCAACGCTACATCCATCTTTTTCATGTCATGGATGCGGGATCGTCATCAAACGTGAAATTAGCTGGCAAAGTGCTCTTACAATCATTGTCATCTGTTACCCGACAAAAAGACCAACAGAAGACATCACAACATATAAACAACCATAGGGCACTCATCGAGTCAATAGTAAGAAAACTTGGCATAATTAAATCCTGAGCTGTGGGCACAAGAAACAGTTGGTCAGAATAACATTTTGAATTTACAAATAATAAAAAATGCCAAAATGAGAAAGTATGATACTGCCGTCTTGTGTCTTTTCGGTTGTACATAGACTGTACATATACGACTTTCAATGCTTTTCAGTTTTTCAGTTACATGGATCCTTTATATAAGATTTCCAATGTAAATTGTATAATTTTTCAGTTCTGGTGTACATGAACATCCGTTTTGCTATGGGTAAATTATACATTTTCTGTTTGACTGGCTATTTATTTATTGCCCATATTTTCATATTCTAATTATTATTAAAGAAATAAAATGTAATTGAAATTAATTAAAGTGAAATAAAATAAAAATTCTTCGTGTTATAAATTGTTCGTTTAAACTTGGAGGTAAATCGAATTTCAAAAATCATCAGTAAACGATGGTTAACGGTACAAATCTTTGATACTTCATATGGTGCAAATTGTGCAATGCAGTGCAGATAGATTCAAACTATATGACAGATAAAACACCGCCGTATACAGTTTAAGACCTAGTGACTGTCCTTACATCATTTTCTTTTTTGGTGAATTCAGCCTGGGACTAATATAACATATGTTATATTAGTCCCAGATTCAGTCAAGCGTCAAAGTGCACGTACCCTAGATCTATCAGTGTACAATGGATTTTATTAATCAAATGTGATCACGTATGTCAGTGAATCTCATTTAAACCATGCATTTGGATTGTTGAAATTCCAAAAATTGAGCGTTGTTAAATAATGTTAGATATGTGTTATTTTTGTTTGTACGAGTGTTCGTATAAAATTCCACGACATCAGCAACGTGTGTTAACATATATTTTGCTGGCGTTATTGTTACTAGTGTCACAGTAACGTAGGAATCATCATACCAAGATATAATATCTTCATACTCTTATATTGTTTTGACATGGTTGGCAAATGATAGAATTTAGGAAAACATGAAAACCAATTTATGAATTGCTAGTGTTTTTGACGAAAGTGATTACTCAGATATGCATTGCTTATTGAGTAACGTAGGAATCATTTATTTTATCTGATGGTACATCTACACAAGAAATGGTATTTCATCACATCTTTGTCATGGAAATGATGGAAGTCCATTCAAACTTTGTTTCAAA
The DNA here is from genome assembly GCA_002080025.1 of Modiolus philippinarum. NCBI lineage: Eukaryota > Metazoa > Mollusca > Bivalvia > Mytilida > Modiolidae > Modiolus > Modiolus philippinarum. The sequence continues at coordinate 246,729 of MJUU01072708.1, forward strand.
AGTAAATTCCTTGGAATTTTTAACAATAATTTTTCGACTTTTGTCATTTGGTAACGTAGGAATCGGTCACGTAGGAATTTTTTTCATAGTTCAGCAAGTCGACTGTAGTCATTTCATAACCAAGTAATGGAAATTCATAAGTGTTCTGTTTCTTATAAGTACCCAACATTTTAGGCCGATCCCTTCATGTAATTTTGCTAGAACATAGGTAACGTAGGAACCTTTGTTATTTGGAACTTCAAAAACCACAGTGTTTATGAATACAATACTTTTCTATTGTTAAAGTCCAATCTTTATACATGATTTTTTATAACATTTTGTTAGAAGAAGTATCTTTTTAAGGTATAACTTATATCTTTTGAGAATCAGTTTGACCCCGAGGCAGTTTTTAAGTAGCAGTAACGTAGGAATCATGAAAAATCTTGACAAGTTTTTTAATTGAGAAAGTACCATTTTAATCTTTACTTTTACTAAATCTTCATCATGGAAGAAATATAATATGAAACAAAAAAAAATAATAATTTACTGTCTTTATTTATAAAAAGTAGTCCCAAAAAACAAAAAAAGCAATCTTGACATGCGAAATTTTGTTGTGAAACCATACAAAAAACACCACAACTTTACAATAGATCGCGGTATTGTACTTATTGTAGGTTCATTTAATTCCTATTATTGACAATAAAAAGAAAAATATCCAACGCTGTACTTTTATTTATAAATATGTTTTATATGAACGATTACTTTTGTCAACCATATATGCATGGTTTAAATGAGATTGACTGATGTGTATTTACATCTGTAGCTGCTCATTTTGTTTTCATAATCATAATTAATCGCTCCTGTTGCGCAGTTGTACTGCGTCTGAGTATATTTATTGTAATTATGTGTATGTTCCCCTTTATGGGGTTTATTTTGCTTAATAAAATCTTGAATCTTGAATCTTGACTGAACCAAATGGATAAAATTTTTTTTTTTTACATCTACAAATTGCTCATTCTAGACCAATGCTTTTCTGATAATAGTTTATTCGTTCTATAGCTTCTGTGCTTATATGAATTTCCTGTATAAACATTAAAAATTACGAGATCTATAATTCCAAATCTTCTTTATCATTGGTATTTATCCTGGATGTCCCGACATAATCTAGACATTAATATCAATTAGTACTACTATTCAGTAACTATTGTAAATGTACTAATCCCATTGTTATAGACTTATTGTCCGTTAAATCCCTACCCTCTGATAATTCTTCACCTTCGCTAAACCCTGGATTTCTGCTGTTTTGTTTGTTTATCTTGTCTGGAACGACTCCCCAATTGCAATTAGATTGTCTTTCTTCACCTTTATCCTCGTTAAGGACAACTGTTTAAAAAAAGAATAAAAAATAAACTGAAAACAGATGATACACTATATATTTTTTTTTAATTTTTGAGCCCTACGAGTACCCCTATTTGGACAATAGGAATTTTACGTCATAACGGGTGTAGGTTAAATGAATATTCATAGAGTTTCAAAAGTAATTTTCAAAAGTTTCAAAATGGCCGGTCATTCATGTACCTTTTTATCCTGCAAGTTATATTTTCGAAAATGTTGATGGATTAATTTTCATTTTCAAAATTCAGTACCCAAACAAGAAGAAACTGTACTTATTGATGTTCCGCTGAAATATTCCCAAATGCTTCACTTTTATTTAATTTAAAACACAAATTGTTTTCTGCAATTTTTTCTTATGAATGTTTTAAACAATTTTGAAGCAAAAAATATTCTTAATAAATATATAATGATCTGTAATTTAAAATAATATGGATTAATTACAATTAAATGGATACAATTTTCTGTGAAAGGTAAGAAAATTATTTTATTTATTATGCTTTAGTTCCACATTTTTCCCCTCTTTCAAATATTTTAATAGTACAAAAAATATTAAAAGAAAAGAAAGAACGAAAACATGTAATAATGAGAGAAAAAAGAGGAAAAATCCCAAAACTTCTATAATGTTGCTTGATGCAGTCTGTTTTATCAGCATGTCTATAAATGTTCTTAAAATGTTTTTTTCGTCACTGCGAAAAATTCCGTCTTAAGTAACTATATGGTTAAATTAGGCTCAATTATCTTATATTATAGAAAATTTACTTAAACCATCAATTTAGGGGGAATCATCTAATTTTGTGAAATAAGGAAATTAGATCCAGCGTTTTTAGCACTCCTGTGACGCGAGTTATTTCACAGATGATTTTGATGAATGCTTGGCTCAATTTTGTAGCATTTTACATGAAATTAAGTGACATTACAAGCATTTAAGATGTAATTTGTCAGCTTTCGTGCCATTTGCAGCTATTATGACGCTTTTAAGCAGTGCTAAGAAATGGCTAATATGTTGAAAGGCTACATGATTTGATATCCTGCGCCCTTCTGAGAAAATAACATTGCCTTAATCCAAATTTCTGAAGAAATATTGAAAATAACATAAAATCGTTTATCAACCAGTTTTATCGTCAAATTATACGTGTTTTCAGCTCACGTCTTCTGAGATAAACGGTCAAAATGGATAGAATTAAACTAATTATGCCTTATTTAAATTATACAAATGATTACTAAGTCAGGAGCATGGTCATATTACTACAAGCCACAGGAATGATGTATACACGCAATCTGTTAACAAACGACGACGGAGATAATTTAATATTGATAACAGAATTGGAGACCTAAAATTTAATTTACAAATAAAGCAAAAAATATTCCCAAGAAATTTGTCTTTCTGATTTCAAATTATCATGATTATGCCGGATAAAAAATTGCAAGCAAAGTAAAGAATTAGCTTTAATCAACCACATTACAGCCTAATTTGTTGTGTTTTTTCTATAAATTATACATTGCGATAGAATTAACATTTCAGAAAATTTTACTCTTTTCGCTTTACATAGGTACACCAATACTGATTGAAATTATCATTTTGAAATTAAGGATCAGCCTTTCCTTTTTAAACAGAAAATTTATTTTATTTTATTTTTTTTTCATGTATATTTTGTAGGCACATTTTTTTCTGATATTACTTTGGTCCAACATTCGGTGAAGCAAAAATTACAAGTATTTTGTTCAACTTTTTATTTTTTTATTCTTTCAAAAACAAGGATATTCTAGAAATATGACAGAAAAATATATATATGTGTCCTAGAACATATACAAATATATATATACATGTCTTAGAATACATAGAAATATATTATTGACGATAATCTGTTAAATTTTGTCTAAAAAATGAACTGTTTTAACTAGGAAAAAATATAATTTAAGTCCATATTTTTTTATCAATAACTAGCATACGATATTTATTATCTTTTTGTTTGTTTTAATATTGAAAAAAAGATTTTTTCATAAGTAAATGTATTAAATAAATTAACTATGAATAATGTATATACATGGGGAAGGAAGGAATAATTTTATTTTATCATTCAGTTTACGTTTTTCTCACCATCAAATCTAAATACATGATAAAATAGAACAATTATTTAGAATGAAAACTGAAAATAAAATATATTTGGCGATATCTTTTACTGATGATGTTAATCTTAAATCTGTTAATATAATCTATGATATAAAATAGAATGGTTCAATTAAAATTGTAACCAATAACAAATATATATATTTTTTTTTAATTTCAATTTAGCCATTCCATTTTCCGTGCAAAAAATATATTCATAATTTTCAATTTATCTGTGTACTTTTACATGTAAAAAATATCCTAACTTTCCCATCACAAAGTATACATGATTAAAAAAAAATTAGTCATCTTTTTGGGCATGTTGTCTCTTCATAATATTTTAATAAAACTGTAGTAAATATATAAACACAAGAGACAATCCAGACGTGTGATGGATTTAACAAGCAAAGATTTAAGGAATTACAGAGAACTGTTAGACAGTTACAACTCCATCCGGAGAAAATTAAAAAAATAAAGTAACATTTTATTATCCCATATTCTGCCATTTTATCCCTTTTCTCATTCCACTTGTTCATGCAAAATTCAGTTTTTCAAAAATGATGATTATCCACATCTTCAATTGAAATCACATAAGGACAACAAAGGGATTTTCCTTCAATACAGCTTAGAAAATAATCGAATATAAATCATATGAAATGAATTGTATAAAGCCTTAAAAGTAAATTCCTCCAAAATTATTATTTTATTTATCTCAAAAATGAAATTGATATGTACATCGTGAGACCTAGTAAAATTTTAATCTAAAAATTTAGATATATTTTATGGTGCTTCTGTATCGTGATAAAACAATCAACAAACACAATTTGTCTCCAGAGACAAAATTTGACTTATCCGAGTTTTCTACTTAAACATGATCGTAAACAGCGATGTCAATAAAAATTGCCTATATTTCATTAGTCAATTTGATAACTTATTATAATTCTCAGTGGAATAAAGTCTGTGATTCCTGTGTTCTGTCAATTATACGATTTTCTCACTGGATCTTTATAAACAGGGGAAAAATTCTAATCACGAAAACACGATAAACGGAACTTAACTGCTCATTATAGAAGGTCAAAGAATACACATATGGTCCAATGTAAGAATTGACTTTATATAATGTCTTTTAACGCCGCAATTCAGTCTCGTTTCTGAAAATTGGTCCCACTGGGTCATCAAATAACAAAATTTAAAAGGAAGCTCCGGACGGATTTATTTTCCGTTTAATTAGAAGAACATCCAAATCAACGTATTTTTATCTCATTTTGACGACGATAGTTACAAATTTATGATATTAATTACTGCAAGTCACGCTGGTCTCTTGTGGCATACGCCGCGCACAGCGAGCATAATTATACTCATTTCTTCAGAATATTGTCACCGTGGGTGAAATTGCGTTAGAAAATTTGTAAGATCGTTTCTTAAACCAATTATGGTTGTTTTCCTAATCATTCTACAAATACACGGCATTTTACCAGTTTTTATCTTGTGATTTATTCAATTATCAGCTTTTGAAGATTTATTCACGACAAACTTGAAATTAATTGGCGACTCCACTTAAAGTTTACATCAACATCAAGATGAAAATTGAATGCTTCAATTATTTTGTTAAAAAATTAACTAAACAGAAGATTTTGGTGTGACGTCGTAGGACGTTTTAGCGAAATGGATATATAGACCTTTTCGTCGAAAGGGAAAGGGTTTAGCTATAAAAATGTACATTTTAGCGAATTATTTATAGGACATTTTAGCAAATTTGAAAGAAAATTTAAGTGAGAGATATTTTTGGCAATGTTTCTTCATTTCCATTCGTCATGCTTTATGTGTTGTCCCTGTTCATGAACAGGGGGATATATATGTGCCTTCTCACTAACCGGGCCATATGTCCCTGTTCACCATCCCGGGGAATATATGTTAAGCAAGACAAATATCAAAATCAAAATTTTGGCCATTTTTAATAACTCTTGAACATTTTTCCTTTTGATTTCCTCATTTGTGCTCATGCACTTTTGAAAGTTCCAATCGGTGTCGTTTGGGTCTTGGCGATGGGTCTGTTTGGACATATTTCTGATATTTACGAAGGAAGTAGTATGTTGCTCAAAGACAAGTAAATATAATTATTGATCGTTATATCTCTATTTTTCATACAATAATAATTCGCTAAGCTGCTCATTAATTTTCAATATTCAAGTTCTGTCTCCTAATTTCCACAAAAAAAAATGAATTTGAATTTCACTATTTTTTTTCGCCTATGATATTTTGATTTATTTGCATAGACATTTATTCTTAAAACAAATTAAAATGATAAATTCCTTTCATTTTTCAAGAATTTATTTAATGATACTTCTTTCGAGTATAAATGATCTGATTTTTTTTGTCCTTTTCACCTACAATTATAGAGAATGGTACCAGTCAGGAATACCTTCTGAATTTGTATCCACAAAATCTGTTGATAAATGCTTGTTTTCTCGTTTATTTTTGAATTGAATGTTTCTACATTAGCATTGATATAAACATGTATCTAATTGTTAATATTTCCCTTGGATAGCGAAAAATTTTTAATTACTCAAGACATACTATATATTTCCAGTGTTCGTTTTTTATGCCCCTAAAATTTAGGGGTCATTGCTTTGTAAAAAAATGCATATTTTCAAGGATTTCCTGGCGCCCTTGAACCAGTTTATATATCGCCAAAGAAACAGACATCCTTTATGGTTTTATGACAAATAACTGTCAATAGATTTCCAATTGAAATAAAATTTCTACACACATTTCCTAATATTTCCCAATGGTTGACAATAAGCTTTTCGCATCTGTAATGAGAACATATAGTTTACAGCTAACTGAATATAAGCCAAAGATGATGTGAGGTCTTAAATAACTAAACATTGAAGTAACTATAGATTTAGTTTCTGTATTTATAAATCTAGGCCTAAATAGACGAATTTTCTCTGAGAGCGTTCATGGGGACAATTTGTCTGGAATTGCTATCAAAATTTTGATACATGAGCTATAAAGTTTGGTTATCATTTTCATACTTTAAACCAGCCAAATGGGTCAGAAAAATACGATCTCGTCTTTTGTTTGACTGAAAACTTTTGAGGACGTATACGTTTGTAGGGTACTTCATATATATGGGTACATACACCTGTAAAAATAAATCTCAAAGCCTTCCAGTTTGACTTACGGCAGATTTACATTATTGAAGGGTCACAAGTGAATTTTTGTGAAAATATTACTTTTCATAACATACAATAATTACTAGATTTTTTTTTCTAAAACTTTAATTAGCCTCTCATGCAATGCTATACTCTCACATGATTTTTCCCTTCTGTTTTGTTTTTTTTACTTTTTACATGTCACGAAATATCTATTGTTCTAAATATTTCTTGTTTCACGCATAAAACATGTAAGTTGTAAAGTGGTCGTTTCCATAACACAAAGAGTTATGGTTTCTCTCCCCTGTAATACTCCAGTTCCATGGACAAATTTTTACAAATCAACGAAATTTGTTTCAAAAGGTCACCTGCTATAGATAAACTTTCCCTATAGAAAGAATTCAAATGCATTCTTCTTAATGTTAATCTGAAAACATATTCTTTAGATTCGGAAAGAAATAACTGTGACATTTTTGTAAAAAAATCGTTAAAAAATAATTTCTAATTGAGCAGGGACAGTATGTATAGTCCCTGAATTTAGAGAGCAATGTTTCTCAACAGAAAAATGCTTTGGGTTCTCATTGTCCTTTCGATGTAATATTACGATCCCCAACACTGGAGTTGTGGGGATCGTAATATTATATGTAAAATATAGCGAACAGAATACTGTATACGGCCAAGATTAACAAATAAACACAACTATAGCATATGTGAAAGCAGATATAACATACACCATTTAACATGAATTTCAACAACATTTGAACATATTTCAAATGAATATATTAAATGGTTCTTCAAGAAACAAATTCACGATCTTATACCTTATGGTGTATTTTGTTCAGTGCCTAAAAAGTTAAATTAGAGAACATTTACCGTGGTGTCAAAATACAAGTGGCCAGGAAATTTCGTATTATTTGCTCTGAAATAAAGTTTTTTTCACCTAGAGATAAAAAAGTTCGAATATAACACATCTTATGAAATCACTAACAAGTAGTTATTGTAATGATAGAATTTCATACTTTAACAAGGATTAAGCGTTATTTTTAATTAATACTATGTATTTTATTCGTGTTAGAAGATTAGCATTAAAAATTATCATCACCTTCTATAATCCTAGAAAAGATTACAGTAGTTCTCAGACAAACTAATTCTCTATGCAGCTCATCACCTTAAAGATTAACGGACTCAGATGGCAAGCACAAATTCTAAATGATCCGAAATCAAAACTAAACAGTCCGGAATTACTAATTACCGGAGTAAGGGGATAGGAAATGGTAAATTACATGACTGTAAAATCTTGCTAACAAGTCCCCCGTGCTGATTAATTTCATCAATTTTCTAATAACATTTCATTAATCACACCTCCGGAACATTTCTACCAGCTAATCATGTGATGTCGATTTCTCCAATGTGGCTGCTGATTGGTTGTTCACAAGTTTACATAAATGGACAATTTTCATCTACAATACGTCATTATTTACTCTGAAGATAAAAGACAATGATTTTTCTAGTAAATGAAAAAATAACAAAGTTATAAACAAAAACAGTGCAAAGTCTGTGTTTATTTTTTAACTTGTTTTTTTTATAGACAAATTCAAGATGAACTTGAATTCTTTTTCTGAAACAACTTCTTCCAGACCTACATCTTTTTTCATAGAGGACATCTTACTAAACAAACCAAAGACAATATGCCGGAGTGACTTTAATCCTGGACTTTTTCGGCCAGGGATTCCGGACTATGGATTCCAGTGTATTCCCGGAGCACATCTGTTGTATCCACACCAAGTTAACTTTCTACATAAACATACAGATCATCCATTCCTTATACCAACTACTGGTAAGTAACTTTGTTTATATATATATATATATTTATATATATGTGTGTGTGTGTAACTGTCATCTTCTGTAGTATTCCTACACATTAGAACATTGTTAAAAAATCAGATTAATTCTTTTTAATGCACTGAAATCTTACTTGCAATAAGTAAGGTTATACGTATCTCCTTGATTTATTTTTAAAACAGTTTTTATCTTTTTCGATACTAAATTTACGCAAATTTATAACTTTCTGTACTATGAGAACATGCAGTTTTGTCTGACATAGTCGATAAAACATAAAAATAATAAACAAATAAACGATGAGTGTTGAGCTGCAATTAAATTTACTCAGATGCCATATGAATACACTCTATTTATCAATGTGATACCAAGTATCTATTTATTTTGATACAAGAACTATATGAATCCAATGCCTAATTCCATTAAGCATTGGAACCCTAAATGAAATAGTGGTACATTGTATTTAGCATTTAGCAAATAACACAGTGCTATATTCTACATGGCATTGAGATCCTATACATCATAAAGTGCTGTACTCTTGGACCCAAATATACCTTAATTTGAACCCTAAATAATACAGGGTACATTTTTTTGCCATTTGAATTCTAAATAAGTTCTACATGAACTCTCTTTAATACATGCACAGCATAAGGGAATTCAACCACTGTGTTTAAACGAAATTCCAAAGTTCGAAATAAGGAATAAAATATTCGTATTTCTGCTTAAAATCTACCGTATCTTGAAATATAGAGACGGACCACAGTTTGTACGCTTTTCTGATTATTTATTTTAACAAAAATATATACTATGAAAAAATGCAACAAATGGATGTACGGTGGATGAATGCAAAATTTAATTTAATTTTGTGTTGCCTCGGTAAAGTCGAGTGTTTTGAACAAAACTATTGAAACGTTTCAATTAATATTTTGCAAAACAGGAAATATATTATTTAGAAACTACAAATTTTACATGTTTGACGCCGTAGTTAGAGAACATGGTTATAAGATAAAGTATGATTATAGGTAATTATGATCCGAAATAATCTACAATGCATGAGGTATCATGCATACAAACTGCATTAAAAACTGCCCCAAATTTCAAATGAACAATCGCCACGATATAACTGAAATTTTGCTGAAAGTGGCGTTAACAACAATCAATTAATCAACCAATCAATAAAATTAAATCAGTATAACTTTACCTGTAATAACCAGCTCCACGTATATATACAGGACACTAAAACTTTCTGTTTTCATTAAAAAAAAAAAGCAAATTGGTTTTTGAATATAAACCTGAAAATCTGACAGGTAGATTACATATCACAAAAAGTAGATGTGCAAATTTCTTGTTGAATCTGGAATTTACCAGGGGAAAAGGAATGTGAAGGAAGAAATAATAAAAAAACAACTAAACTAAACTAATCCAAATTTGTTTAAATCTGCTACGGACAATTCCTAGGTTCTCGTCACATTCTGCAGTAAAATGAAATTTCGATATTAACAATAAAAAGAAATGTAACTTTAGACAATACTGGTTGTCTGTTTCTTTTTTAATGAAAAGGAAAAACAAAAACAAAAAATTACAAAATATCAAATGGATATATATAATATATATATATAATATAATTTTAAAAGAGTCCATGGTTGCTTGTAATTTCGATGAATCAAAGATAACTATATATTAATTATTTTATCCTAATTTTTACGCATCAATTTGAAAAAAAATGTACAGAAATAATAGGGTTGATAGCCACAGAGGTTGCTTTGAAAATCTAAGATGGTAAACATTTTGTTTGTTTGTACATTTAGTACGTCTTTGCCTGTATTCAAAGTGTTCCGCGGAATACCTATTTGTTATAATTTTGTTTGGCATAGGAATCTCAGAACTGTCCCTTATATTACACCGAAAATTATCCTGCCCCTCAGTTAATTTTCCTTTTTGATATTTGAAATTTCATAGACCCCATTGTTTGAACTGGTATTCAAAACTGACGGAAAATGAAATTGTCGAAGAGTCTTTGAATATCTTGTTGTTTTATTTTCAAAAACCATTTTTTTACACTTGCAAATATCTGAAACAGCCAGCAAACCACGTCTCAAACATGCTTGACCAATTAATCTGTCAAAGGAATATCAATGTGATCTATAAACCAATTCCATGACATGGTACATTTAACATAAAAAATAAATTGTTATACTTAAGTTATAATTCTCAGTTATGCATACTGTAGTCCAAAAATATACCTAGTCTTAAATATAATTATGTCCGACCTAATAGCCTTAAATATGGTTATGCCTAGCCTGAAATATTTGTGTCTAGCCTTATATATAACTATGCCTTGTCTTAAATATTTATGTCTAGCCTTGAATATAATTATGCTTAGCCTAAAATATTTGTGCCTAGCAACGGTTACATATAATAATGCCTAGCCTGAAATATTTATGTCTTGCCTTAAATATAGTTATGAGTAGCCTAAAATATTTGTGCATAGCGTTAGATATAATTATGCCTGGCCTATAGTTTATGTCTTGCCTTAAAATACTTGTGCCTAGCGTTAAACATAATTATACACGGCCTTAGATATTTATGTCTTGCCTTAAATAAAGTTATGCCTAGCCCGCTCGAATATTTGTGCCTAGCGTTAAATATGATTATGCATATGTTACATATTTATGTCTAACCTTAAGTTATAATATTAGGCCTAGCCTAAACTTTAATTATGGCTAGCCTAAAACAATTATGCATAGTTTAAATTGAATCATTTTAGTCTTTTGACAACTCTGTTCAGTAACTTACTATCCCCATTTATAGTCCTGGTGGTATATTAATACTTATGGTCAGGTATAGATAATTCAAACGAGGCATTTTTTTTCTTCCAATCTATTATCAATATTAAAGTCTTTTTTTGACAATTTCTATTTTCCTGGCTTTCGAAGGTTTTCGACTATATAATATTTGTGAACAGATATTTTTGATGTAAAAAATGAACATTCTTCAGTATATTTTTTTTTCAAAATTTTGGAATAGGAGATATGATTCCGTCTTAATAATTTGTAACTTTTATTGTAATATTTGATTGTATGTCCACTTTCAGTGAAGACAATAAAAATATAAATAGTATGAAAATAAAGAGTGGAATAAAATTGAATAACAAAACAATAGTTGAGCAATTATATCACTGAATTCTTGTATTTCAAAATATAAAGGGATATCCAAATGTCTGTTGTATTTAATCTGCGAGTTTTGCTAAATTGCTATTTCACACATAATAATAAGAACGTTTTTTTAATGCTAATATTAGTTTATCACCTGTTTAAGCCCCTACCAATAATTGCAATTATAAGGTCTATGTTTATATTAATCTACCTATCATATCGGTAATTATAGACAACCTTTGATACTTAACATCCAGGGATAGAGTTGTTTATTTTTATTTATTATCACATTGGTCTACTTGGGATCAAATTTGATACCAAAAGTATTGGATCATAACAGATATAAATATATGTGATTAAAAAAAACGAATAATATACGAACGAATAAAAGAATAATTACAAAACATATAGCACATTCATTAAGGGTCGAAAGGGATACTTATTATAAGACATACAAAAGACAAAAATATATTCCAACATTACATGGCGAATATAAAGAAACTTTAGATTTACATTTAAGGCAGTAGACCTCGGATTGGTGTGATTGGTATGAACGTAATTTAGAAGGTTTCGAACATTTAATGTAAATAGAAATAAGGTATCCATTTCATATTGAAATTACACTCCCTCTATAAATTACTACAAATTGCCTACATTATTAAATCAAGGTAGCATCTTAAAACAGAAATAAATTAAAGTCAGATATATTGCAAGGGAGATAATTCTTTCTACTATTTTTCAAGGTTCAGCAGTTAGGAAAAATGAAGCCTCTAATATTGTAAAAATCGGTATGGCGAGTTTTTTTAAAAAATTTTATGACGTAATAAGTGTAAAGCTACACAAATAAGCAAAAATAAACAAGAACGTCACAAAATGTAAGTACTAGCAGTGTGAATTCCCACAAAATATGAAGGTATCCTCAGGTGCTCAGTCTTGGTACTTTCACTCTGTTGAAAGAAACTACAAGCACGAAAACAGCGAATGAGTTTAGACAATATGAACGCCATACGCCGGGGATGTGGAATATAGCTGCTCAAAAACGGGAAGTTCACTTTTGGAAAATTGGAATCAAAACGTTTCTCGTGAAGTCTGGTTTTCAAAAGTTCAGAGTTATTTAAGGTATAAGCCAATGTATAATGCTCATCAGTGGTCTCTTCAAGTTTATTTGGTTCAATGAAAGCACATCATTTACATAACGGGAACTGAAATGAAGACTTTTTGAATTTGCACTTGTATGAACCTGGCTTCATACGAATATTGAAACAGTTAGTCAACTATCAAGCTTTCTTTCTTTAACTATGAGCAAAAAAATTGAATTGCCGTGGAAAGTTATTCGGTTATCCCTGTCTGTTACCTTAAACAAGGAACGTATATTGAGAAACGAACTTTTTAATAACTGAAATGGCCAAAAACTGTTCGATGTAATGCTCTAATCAGTAGAAAGTCTTCTCATTGAACAGGGTTGACTCGTACTGCCATTGCTTTTAGTGTTGGTTGTTTTTCTTTTGCCTTCAAACACGAAAATTTTGTGTAAATAAAAATATAAATGAAATTTTTTATTTTACATTTTGAACTATTGTATTTGCTTGAATTAGCACGTGATGTTAGTTTCAGATCATGCTTAGCCTTCCTGGGCACTGACCTGATGATATCCCTTTCACATTTTTTTGTGGGGACACACACTGCTTGTATTTCATGTCTAGTTCTAGTTTGTTTTGGCTTACTTTGATCTGAAGTCGTCCATTATATTGCCATTATAGGACCTTCAATTTTCTTTGAGGGCGGATAGGAGGGGATCTGATGACGGAATATCGATAGAAAATACTGTGAAATCCCGAATTTCCAAGAAAATAAAGTTTAAGACCGCTCACACCGTTTAGAAAATGGAGTTTCCACCCTTCTTTCCTATACGCCTAGGTGGTTCGGAATTCTTTTTTCTTTTGAATATATTTTGTTAACTTGTATTCAGTTGGGGATATATTGTCGTCTTATTCATATTTCTCGGTATCTATTTTCACTTAAATCAAAATATATAAGAGCATAAAATTATTTCAAGATTGTTTCATTTTATCAATTAAAACAGAAACTTATCAACTTTCAATGAAGAACTCTATGTTTTTCTATCTTAATAGATATTGAGATAAACCAACAGATTAACGTTTAATTGTAAAAACGCAACCTTTATATCTACATTGGGGTGTTTATATACTTGATGGGATGAAGGTACACTTGATAACTTAAGAATAATACTCAGTCGGGACTTTGACTCTGATAAAAGTAATCTCCCCTTAACCACTAGATTTCACTGTTGCTACACATCGTTGTCACTTTCTGTAATTTTGATATTGCCGACATAGTTGCAGTAGACGTGTAAATCTTTGAAGTAATGGAAGAAGGGAGAATGTTTCCTTGAAAATATTCTGCTTTATTTTATGTGAAGAAATATTATGATGCTGATAACCAAGTTAAGAAAATTTGAACTAAGTACCAGATAATTCAGGAGGAACTGGACACTGAAAAATAAATAAAACGAAATAAAAAGGAAATAAATTAAAACTGACAATTATTATTAAATTGAATTAAACGAAAGAAATGGGATGAAAGAAAATTGATTAAAAAATTTCATATAATTATATAAATAAAAAGGAAATTAGAAAAAAAACTGATAAATAAGAATAATCTTTATGTATATGAATAAGTTATACCTCTCTCATGTAGAATTAAACAAATGTCTAACCACCAAAGTCCGAGTCGTAATTTAACCAAAACACACACAAACATAAAGAAAAACAGAAAAAACATCAAAGAAAGAAAGACGGCTTTGAGCAATTGAGTTAGGTTTGATAATGATGTTTATCTTCTTTCCTAACCCTTCAGCTTACTCAGAAACAATAGTTTTAAATATACTCGATCGTTTACTCTCCAGAAATACAGATAAGATAAGATAAGAATCTGTTTGTTCCAATCAAGGACCCATGCAGGGCAAAGTAATTACAAGTATTACAAGTATTACATTACAACATATTAACAGTCACATACAATAAACAATATTCATACAGAGACGATTAAATACAAGTTAAACAGAGCCAGTACAGAAAGAACAACAATAGAGAAATACTATATATATATATATATATATATATATATAGTTTCTCGTCATGACGACATCACTTCATGTGTTTCTCGTCAGACTAATAAGGACCCGATTTTGCGAAGCTTCCGCAGGGCTGTGGCACATATTAGGACTATCCTGTAACCTTAGTTCTTCCGATGTGCAATTTTCAAATATGTTTCAACTTATGATTCATCTTAAAATCATTCTAAATCAAAGTTCCTTAGAATGTCTACAGGTATATCCCAATTTCTATACAATAATGATTTCTATTATTAACCAATGAAGCTTTGATGCGACATTTTAAACAAATGCGCCATAAATGAATTATTTCCCCTTATGATTATTACATGTATTTGAAAACGTTTATTTCGTAATATAACTTTTCATACAGAATCATAAATATCAAAGAATTTTCATATTCTGTGTACTTTTAAAACGAATTATCAGTATTTCATGTACTAAAATTTCTTTTCACACGAAATTCAGAAAATCTAAACATTTTGAGGACCATTAACTCAAAGATGTCTAAAAATTGATATAGAACAAATAATCAATATGTTCTAAATGAAAAGCCAAAATCAGCCAAAAAAATTCTTTTCACACGAAAATTCTGCTCTATAAATCTTATTTTGTTATGGAAGAAATTGAGTTATTTCCCTTTGATAATCAATTAACTTGCTGTCAATTTAAATTCTGTATATGGCAGACATATATATCTCTTGATGGCAGATAAAAAGACCATTAACTCTAAGATGTTTAAAAACTGATAGCGAACAAATAACCACTATGATCTAAATTAAAAGCAAAAAATCAGAAGGACAGAGCTTTGCATGATGGAGATATGCCTTAGTTTCAACAATTTACAAATATTTTGATGATTAGCTGACATAAATAGCACGTTCATTTAATGCAATAGATTCACTGATGTTTTGCGAAAACTAATTTTTATTAAAACCACACCTGAATGTAGTTGAAAAAGCTACAATGAAACAATGGCGTACTCTTCTTCAGCCAAAACATGATTATGTACGAGGGACTAATGTCCGTTTTTATATTTTAAGAAAGCTTTTATACAGTCTCATAATTCTTTTAAAAATAACGCATACATGATAGTTTTAAAATTGAATATTCAACATAATTATTTTATTATATGCCTCATGTATTTCAACTGTACATTGTATGTGGTGAAATATTAAATCTCAATCTACAATAAATGAGGATCATCATGGGGGGGTCCTAGGAATCAAATAATAATTTTTGTATTGGTAATCAAATAATCATTAAATTTTTACCTTGGTAATCAAACAATTTTTGGCTTAGTAATCAAAAAGTACATAAAAATCATTGCAAGCTAATAATCAAATAATCATTAAATAAATGCCCTCGTAATCAAATAATCATTAAAAAAAATGCCATGATAATCAGGTAATCAAGAAACCCATGACGGGCCTCATAAATAAATAAACAGATAGAGAAAGGGGAAGTTTGGGTAACCATAAACCGGTTTAACCCTATCACTGGCTTTTGCTAGTGCCGGTACCAAGTCCGGCTATCCCGAATTCCTATCGTTATTTATGTTTGTCTCTTGTTTTAATTATTGTTTTTCTGGTGCAGTTTGCTTGTAAATTGTTGCATGTTCCTGGCCATTGTAGGTGTTTGCTGTTATCCTGTTTTTGTAAGATTAAAAATAATTTTTTTTCACTCTGATTGAATGGGCAACTTCCATGTCATGCCCCTTAAAAACTTATAGAATTAATAAAAAAAAATTATCTAAGTATAGTTTTTTTTTCATACAAGTGTTTGATATTTCAACAATAAAGTATATTGGAATAAACTCTCAAGTCATACCCTGACTTGGATTGTGTAAACAAGGATAACTCTATACGGCAAATTTTCTGTCATTGTATGCAAAATTATCTTAAAGAAACACCTGCTTTAAAGCCTAAGGTCTAAACGTATCTAAAGAATAGCATTAACTTGTATATTATTTTTGTATTTTCCCCATTTAAAAAAAGAGTTATCCCGCTTTGCTCAAGACTTGACAAACTACTGGTTTTTGCCCATATTAGGAATTGATTTTTTTTTATAATTTAATGCATAGTTAACTTAATATGAAAATGTTTGTCTAGTGCACGCTAAACTTAATCAGAAACTAAATCGTACAGAGAACAGCTTCACAATGATTCTGAACTGTTAATCACTCTGGGGGTACCCATTTACAAAACCAATCAACAAACAAATTCTTTATTTGGCCCTTATGAACATAACAATTACCGAGTACAATTAAATATTTGATGTAATGTAATATAGTAATGATTGGCAGGTATTTAAGAAATAAATAAGAAAAAAGAAGCAGGGATAATACGTGTTGATACCCTAGCAGAGAAGATTTTACTGCTTTAGTGTAGTAAATACTTTCAATTGTGTTACAGGTTTCCCACTGAACCCATTATTTCAACACGACAGTCCTGGAAAACACTGTCGGAGACGAAAAGCCCGAACAGTATTTAGTGATCAGCAGCTGAACGGACTGGAGAAAAGATTTGAAACCCAGAGATATCTATCTACACCAGAGAGAGTTGAATTGGCAGCCCAACTAAGTTTATCTGAAACACAGGTAAATGATTGCAATGGATATGTTTTATTTCTCTTTTTTCTCCTTACAGTCTGCGCTCAAAAGTATTTCCATAAGTGAATTCTACCTGTGCATTTCTTGTTAAAACGGTCTCTCTTTAAAAATTTTGTAGGATTTATTTCTGCACCGATTTTCCTAAAATTTGTATTGAAAAGAAGAGTTTGACATGTAGTTTCTTATAATAATTTAGAAATAATTTTAGGAATAGTTACTTCTCTGATATGATTTAAATAGGAATAAAAAATTTTACATTAGATATATAGTAAATTTTCACAAAAAAAATTCTATTTATGTTTAAATCGTATCACTTAAAAAATACTGCCCTGATCATCAAATTATTTCAAAATTACTGTAAGAAACTGCATGCTGAGCTCTCTTTATCAGTGCGAATTTTATGAAAATCGGTACAGAATTGAGTTCTTTAGAATTTTAACAAGAAATGCACAGGTTAATATTTACTTGCGGAAATATTTTTGAGCACTGGGTGTACATTTGAGCTTTACCTCCAGCAAATACATCACTGCTACATTTAGTTGACTTTTTTTGAAAAGGCCCTTAACGTAAATATATAATAAAGGAATATCTTTAACATACACGAAAACTGTTTCCTGCTAGCTCTTGTTTTCTGAGGAGTCGAAAATTTTTCAATATATCAATACAAGTTCAAATATGAAGTCCAACAAAATTGAAGCTTCACGAACGTAGTGAATTATTTGCGATATTTCTGGTTTTCTTGCAAGAGTTATGCGACTTTAATCGTCAGTTTCTAGGGCATCTTTCGCATGCCTCTTATAACTTAACCCCTTGATTAGTTCACTTCAAACTATCAAATTTGACTAGTCAACCAGTTATAAATTTTCATTAGCAATTTAATGAATTTATAAATTTTAAGTCCAACATTTCATTCTAAATTGAGTTCCCTTTAGTAACACTGCTTTGAAAAGCCCAACGTTCGACTGGTGTCTTTCATCCTAATCAATCATAGGTCAACTCTTATTGTAAAACACCATTTATGGCCCGGGAAGGACTTTGTTTCTTAAAGATTTTCATTTGTCATGTTTTGGTACTTCTTTCACATTTTCGGGCACCTCTGGTTTTATCCATTTAAAAGCATTATAAGTTTTTGCCACCGACCACTTACTATTTTTTTTTAATATTTTCATTTTATACATCTTTTGAAGCATTCTTGCAAAAGTTTATAAGCCGGAGTTATGTTGCATTATTTATTCTTTAAAACATTGCCTGTATTAAACTTATGAAATATTCAGTTTATCATTGTTTCCTTTTTATACACACTTGTATCTCAAAGGAATCAGCAAGATACTTTTCTTAAATTTACTTTTTCCCCAATTTTCGAGCAAAAAAGCATATTTATCTGAAATCCTAGTTATCTTAAAATTGAAAAGCAAACATCTTTGATTTTTGTCTGACTAGTGTTGAGAATGAAGACATATACTTTTAAACTCAACATAGCAAGACACAGAATGCAAAGCGGACGGTGACTTTAACCCTTTCGCTGCCTCTGCGAAATTTGAACAAACATACGTTTACCAGTAGCTACTAATTTTGTGATTAAAATTGCCCACGTTGAAATCTCTTACTGTATTTTTTCAAAGTTACTTTAATTTTTTTACAGGTAAAAACCTGGTTTCAAAACAGGAGAATGAAGCATAAAAAACTACAGAAAAAGCCAATGGACTGTTCAAATGATAGTAATAACCAATCCGATGATCAATCAAGAGATTGTGACACACCAGAATCTATAACAGACGACAATTATTTCAAACATCAGACAGCAAATTTCCCGTTCACTCATTTTAAAACAAATGGTTCTACAATAAATGTGCCAAACTATGAACATCGTGAAGATTCTGAGCCGGAAGAGGAAATAGACGTGGTTGAAACAGACCCGGATGAGAGTACGTGACTTGTTACCTCCCCTTAATGTTGTATTCTGTGTTTCATGTAGAATCAAAATTCAGACAGAACCAGTGCGCCCCGCTTAGTGCTTCCTTTACTCCATTGTGCTAAGAATAATAGGTGTTTGTTTAAGCAGAACGTTACATACTATAGATATGTCTGGACAGAAGAGATTTTTATTTATACAAATCTTTTATGGTTGTAATTGTTTTTATGATATTAAATATATTTGTTATAATGTTTAAATATTGACAAAAGCAATAAATGTTTGATCAGTATACATTTGTTAGAAGAATTTATGACATTTCGTATTTAGGTATACTAATTGTCTCCTTTAACTATTTTCATTGTCTCTTTTTCATGGTAAGAGCTCTATATATCCCTGGTTGCTATGACTTTCAAACTTTATCTTCGGCTTGTAAGCTGGTCTCTGTTTGACTTTCCAGTCATTTTTGGTAGAGACAGCATTGAAAAGTCAGGTAGGAACCAGCTCTTTGGTGTTCGTACAAATACCGAGTACAAAGCGAGGCAAATGATAACAAAATATAAACAAATTTACTGTTTTCCTCAAACTTTGAACCGCTTAAAAATACTGAGGCTTCATTCCGTGTATGGCACTCGGTAGATGTTTTGGTACTGGATCTGGCTTCCTATTCCGATATTTTTGGAATTAGTGCTTCTTTTCAGACTACTTTTGGATTGTGGCTTTCCATATTATGATGATATTAGAAATGCAAAACAGTTGGGTGCAGTCATAACCACTATCAAAGTTAACTAAGAAACTGTTCTAATAACTGCTCCAAGTTGAGATGGTTGCCACCAATGATTTCTGACATTTTGTCAGATATGTGGATTCCTTCGTCTTTTGTATGTACTGTCCATCAATAAGGCATCTTGCTAAACGGATCCCATTCATATATCCGCCAAAAATAGAGATAAAGGAAACGACAGAAACCAGAAGATCTACACCTTTATTGCACTTACATCTCGAAATCGGCGAAAATGGCCATCTCAGTTCTAAAATCCACAACAAAAGGAACGATTTTAATTTCAAAATTATCCAATTTCCCTATTCCGGCTTCTCCAGCTTACGGAGTGTATGATTCACAGTTGATTCGTTACGCGAGAGCTAGCACAAATTATGTACAGACTTTCTCATCAGACATAGTTTTTCCGGTGGTATTCCACCTGATTTGTCTTTTTGTCTCTTGACAACTCTGCTCGGTACTTTTTTTATCACTCCAATTCCATATCATAACATGTAAAATATTATGCTAAGAACACCCACTTTTCATGTTTTATTCCAAATGCATGCATTTTTAAGGACTTCTGGATAAACTTTCAAGAAACTGGCATTCCTCTTTCGATTTTTGTAGTCATCACTTCCCTTTTTCCTTCGGCATTCTACTGCCGTTGTTTCAATTGATTTTCAAGACTCAAAATTTGTATACAAAGCTTATAAAAACCTATAAAATAGACATTACCCGGCATTTTTGTATTACTGGTATCTTAAAAACAAGCGCATAAGCCTATATTTTTTTTCTTTCTTATTGTTTTCTTTCATCAAGTCCTAATAGTGAAACGTGTCACCCTAGACTACTTATCTCCCATAGAGCTAAAATCCTTAAATTATCCCCGATTATGCAAATGAGCTAATTAACCACGCCTTTTTTCCTTATATGGTAATCCGTAAACTCTACTTCCAAGCGTCAAGAACGTAGAGCACCGTGAGCGTAGCGAAATGGTGTGAGAATGGTGGGATGCTCGGGGTGGGGCATCCAAGGTTCAGTATTGTAACCCAAGTCTCTAATTGTTTATCCTCTTTTTTATACCTCGTCTTTTGTTTTTTCTACCCCGATCATAGTTATTTCCCTTCGTTTTGTGTAATCTGGTGTCTATGTTTTGTCTTACCCAACTATTGTGTCTTTTTATTGTATCCATTTTTTATTGTTCTGTCTATTATTGATTTTTTGTCATTATTTGATGATTTCATTCATTTAGGCAATAAATAATACACTAATTTACATATATACATATTTTATTTTCCCCGTCATGAAGCAGTCAAGGGTTAGGGAATGGGGACTGGGGCTAAAATAAAAAAAGAAGATAAAAAATAAATAAAAAAAAATAAAATAAAAATGAATGAAAATGTGTTTCTTAATAGTCTTTTCTTCCCACCACCACCACCACTGAAATGACACAATCATCACCACCATCACACACACCACTGAATTCCTGAGATGAGCACGCGAGCAGCACGAGCAGCGAAATGAGCACACGAGCAGTGAAAACGAGCAGCGTGAACATACCCTTAAACAACGAATTGTCGCTTTTCCCACCGCACAGCGGCAGCAGCAGCAGCAGCAATATTCCCGATATGAGCACGCGAGCAGCAACATTCCAAATCTGACCGTATTTAAAGCTTTGTTCTGTAAAATAAAGACATTCGTACTTCGAATCCAGAGAGAGGAAGACGTCTATAATGTATCACTGATCTTTTTGTGAATTGGATCTTTGTTGAAATCCTGCATTCAGAACACCGTTTCCAGGTATTGTTTTCTCATATGGTCTCTAAAAGGTTTATCCATCTCTTCATATGCGACTAAACGAGCCTTTTCGGAATCGTGTCCTTCTTCCATCAACTCTTCTACTTTCTTGGTGTTTTCTGGTTCGAGTTTGTCAAATGTTTGATTCACTATCAGCTTCCATGGAGATTCTTGGTCATCGTCATCGTCAGTGCTTTTGTCGATGGACTCTTCTGACGTGTTAGAGTCGTTACTTTCCTCGTTGCTATATACAGATTCATGATCGCTTTCTTCTGATACGTTGGACTCTGTCTCCGATTCGGTTGGCGAAGTATCTTCCATGTCGTGTTTCTAATTCTTGTGGCGTACGAGATTGAAGTGACGATTGGTCGTGTATTCACAAAGGTCGCAGTGATACATTATAGACGTCTTCCTCTCTCTGGATTCGAAGTACGAATATCTATATTTTACAGAACAAAGCTTTAAATACGGTCAGATTGGGAATGTTGCTGCTCGCGTGCTCATTTCGCTGCTCGTGCTGCTCGCGTGCTCATATCGGGAATATTGCTGCTGCTGCTGCAGCCGCTGTGCGGTGGGAAAAGCGACAAATTCGTTGTTTAAGGGTATGTTCACGATGCTCGTTTTCACTGCTCGTGTGCTCATTTCGCTGCTCGTGTTGCTCGCGTGCTCATCTCGGGAATTCAGCGGTGTGTGTGGTGGTGGTGATGATTGTGTGGTTTCAGTGGTGGTGGTGGTGGGAAGAAAAGACTATTAAGAAACACATTTTCATTCATTTTTATTTTATTTTTTTTTAATTTTTTTATCTTCTTTTTTTATTTTAGCCCCAGTCCCCATTCCCTAACCATTGACTGCTTCATGACGGGGAAAATAAAATATGTATATATGTAATTAGTGTATTATTTATTGCCTAAATGAATGAAATCATCAAATAATGACAAAAAATCAATAATAGACAGAACAATAAAAAATGGATACAATATAAAGACACAATAGTTGGGTTAGACAAAACATAGACACCAGATTACGCAAAACAAAGGGAAATAACTATGATCGGGATAGAAAAACAAAAGACGAGGTATAAAAAAGAAGATAAACAATTAGAGACTTGGGTTACAATACTGAACCTTGGATGCCCCACCCCAAGCGTCCCACCACTCTCACACCATTTCGCTACGCTCACGGTGCTCTACGTTCTTGACGCTTGGAAATAGAGTTTATGGATTACTATATAAGGAAAAATGGGCGTGGTTAATTAGCTCATTTGCATAATCGGGGATAATTCGAGGATTTTAACATTAGCTCTATGGGAGAATAAGTAGTCTAGGGTGACACGTTTCACTACTAGTCCTACAAATTCAGAATACGTTTATAAAATTCTCATTACTTTCATTCAAAGGTGGCATTTGCCTTAACGTAGAATGTGAAACAGTAACCGGTTATCTCCCTGTATCAAGTTAAGTATATATGGTCAAAATGAAAATTATTTTATTTTCAATATCAAATTACAAATTTCCGGAGTTCCGTTCAGTTTAAATCAAATCAAAATATTTGAAAGTCCATATATCAAAAATTTGTAAAATCTGATATAGCACTAATAACGAAAAACATCTCGATACTTACAGTCGAGAAGCATAGGCATTGGTAATAAATAACAAAATACATAGGTTACGGTAAATTAAGTTTCCACATATGGTCATTTCGACTGATTGATTGATTGATTGATATGGGGTTTAAAGTCACTTTAAGCAGTATTTCAGCTATCTCATGACGGTCAGTTTTAGTGGTGGAGGAAGCGGGAGTGCCCGGGGAGAACCCCAGACCTTTGGCAGGTAACTGACGTACCTTATCACTTTCGATTGTAAGTCGAGTGCACCTTTTTGTAATTAAGAACTCGCACCGCAGTGGTGAAAGACTACAGTTGGTTGTATACGTAGTACAACTACCTTAATGGTCATATCGACAACTTATGTCTCTTCAATGCAGATTGATATACTAATAAAAATTATCACAACTTTGTAATTTACTACTGGGAGATGACCAACAAATGTTCTAATTGTTGTGAAACTGTGTTAGAAGAGTTCTTAAAGCAGACATAAGAAATCATAATGTAGAATTGTTCTAAAAAGCCGTAGTCAAAACAACTCAAAACCGCTCATTGTAAAAGCAGTCATTGTCAGATTTTGATCTTAACGCAGTCACGGTCAGATTTTGATCTAAAAGCAGCCATGGTCAGATTTTGATCTTAGCGCAGTCATGGTTAGAAGTTGTTAGAAAAGCAGTCATAGATAAGAACTGCTCTGATTAAGAATAAAATTCAATGATGATACTCATCATTAATGGGACCGATATAAATTCGTCCAAATATATAACATGTAAAACTTTGCGTTGTAAAAACAAAACAAAAAACAAAACAAACTGCAGGTGGCGACAGTGGCTTTTGTCTCTGTATGTATAACCGTAACAATCAATAAAATAAAAATATGCCAGAAGGACGTTTTCTGTATATATATATATATACTTGCTTGAATACTGAAGCTTCCTCTAGTTTGACAAAATGCATGTGGCAAAAAGAACATTTTCTGTTTTCAATTGACATCGATGCCCTCAATGATGAAACTTGATTTAAATAAAACATATGGCAAAAAGGACATTTTCTGTTATCGATTTAATATTGATGCCTGCAATGTTAAAACTTCCTGCAACATGACTTAAAACATAAAACGAAACGGGCATTTCTGCATTCCATATAATATTTGTGCCTGCTGCGATTTGACTAAAAAACTTATGGCAAGAGGGACATTTTATTGTGTCGCCTGCACCTAGTGCATGATCGACACATAGGGATCACTATCCGTCGTCTTGCGTCCGTCTGTCCGTCCGTCCGTCTGTATGGCTCCAAAAGTTTTACCATTATCCGCTTCTCCTCCTAAACCACTTGGTACTTTCCAATGAAACTTGCAGGAATGCTTCAGTATGTATTGTAGATGTTCACCATGCATTTTGTTTTTCTTTATTTATGTTTTTCTAGATTTTGAAGCTATATTTGGACTTTGTCATTTTAGCTTATTGGAGTCAAACGGTATACTTCCATTATCCACAACTCCTCCTACACATCTTAGTACTTTCAAACCAAACTTGCAAGAATGCTTCAATATATATTGCAGATGTGCACCATGCATTTAGTTTTGATTATTTTTCATTTTTTCAGATTTTCTAGCAATGTTTGGACTTTGTCTTTTTAGCTGATTTGGAGTCATAGTTATATAGTGGATATACTTCCA
This sequence comes from Modiolus philippinarum, assembly GCA_002080025.1. Lineage (NCBI taxonomy): Eukaryota > Metazoa > Mollusca > Bivalvia > Mytilida > Modiolidae > Modiolus > Modiolus philippinarum. The sequence continues at coordinate 271,859 of MJUU01072708.1, forward strand.
ACTCCTTCTAGACCCTTTGGTACTTTCAAACCAAACTTGCAAGAATGCTTCAATATATATTTGCAGATGTGCACCATGCATTTTGTTTTTCATTTTTTTCATATTTTTAGCTATCTTTTGACTTTGTCATTTTAGCTTATTGGAGTCATAGGGTAAACCTCCATTACCCGCAACTCCTCCTAGACTGTTTGGTCCTTTCCAACCAAACTTGCAGGAATGCTTCAATATATATTGCAGATGTGCACCGTTTATTTAGTTTTTGATTAATTTTGATTTTTTCAGATTTTCTAGCTATGTTTGAACTTTGTCATTTTTGTCATTTTAGCTTATTGGAGTCATATGGTATATACCTCCATTATCAGCAACTCCTCATAGACCACTCGGTCCTTTCCAACCAGGAATGCTTCAATATATATTGCAGATATGTACCATGCATTTAGTTTTTGATTAATTTTGATTTTTTCTGAATACCATTCGACTTTGTCATTATATAACAAAACAGGAATTCTTTATATATATATAGTGCAGGCGACACATGTGTTCCGCGGAACACCCATGCATTTTGTAATCAATGGAATTTCAAGGCTTGCACTTTAATATGACAAAATGGACATTTTCTTTATTTGATATGATATCAATACCTTCAATAATGAAACTGCTGTTTTTAAGTCTGTAATTTGACCAAACATATGGCAAAACTTACAATTTTTTATTCAATATGATATTGCTGCCCGAGATAATGAAACTCACTATAATTTGCCTTAAACATATTGCAAAAGGGAAATTCTTATATTTCATATTCATGGATGCCCGCAATCATGAAACTTCCTTTGATTTGACCAAAACATATGAGAAAAGGAACATTTTTTTGGTTTTTGATATGAAGTCGACACTCGTAATAATGAGACTATCTGTAATTTGACTAAAACGTATTGCAAATGGGACATACGGCAAAAGGGATATTTCCAGTAATCAATATAATTTAAATAACCGCAATTATGAAATATCCTATAATTATGGCAAAAGGGACATTTTCTCTTTGCAATATAATTTAGATATCTGCAACCATATGGCAAAAGGCACAATTTCTACAATCGAAATTAATATCAAGGACTGCTTAATAATACCAAGATGTTTCCTGTTATCCATTTTATTAGTTATTTCATGGAAGTTTCCTTTTTTGCTGAAAATCAGAACTCCATTATTAGTAGAAGTCTATAACTCGTAATACTAGTATATATCAGTAGACAGTGTTGTGCCCATACTGCCGCTGTGATTCAAGCGAGATTTCTTGCTAGAAGACTAAAAATAGTAGCCAATAATGGACTTCTGCTAAAACATATGAACCTATCTGTAATTTGACTAAAACTTATGGCAAAAGGTACACATTCTGAAATCGGGAGAGGACAATTTTAATGTCGTATAACTTGTGTCCAATCCCTTTTGCCTTTTTGTAAATAAAATGTGTTTTGATCTAAATAGATTCGTGCAATCATGAAAGTTTATGTAATTTGACTAACTGCATTTATATATTAACATACTGCATTTATAGATGAATTTAGGGAATATCAATGAGTAAAAAACGGTAGCATCCAAAAGTATGTTGCAGATCACTAAGTAAAATCATAATGTCCTAAAATAGTGCAGTTTATCAAAACAAACTACCTTTTTATCATAACAATTAAGACAAGACAAGACAAATTTATTTCAACTTAGGCACTATTAAGTGCTACAAGAGGTAAAACACATATATTTATATGTACAAAAATGGTTACTAACTAGGCAACAAACAAACATATTTAATAAACAAAGCATAAGAGTTCACTGGTCCGATTGTAAAGTGAAGAGATTATCTTTGTATTAAATCCAGGAAAAGAGGAGTCTCTTCAGTGAAAATACACAAAAAAAATTTAGTATGTGAATAATATTCGATTTTGTTACAAAATTGACATTTATTAAAATTTCATTCATCTAACTGCTGCATGTGCCCAGCCTAAAAATATAACATATTTTCTTCCTGGCAAAATCAGGGCTAATGAAACGTTGACATCCATTAATATTTTGTATAATTTTATTATATTATAAATCTCATTTTTCTCCTTAAGGTAGTAGACCTAGGTTAAGGGAAATAACTCTTAAAATCGTTTGTATGTTTGTTTTAATCATTTTCATAAATATATTTATTGTAAGCTTCTATGTAACACAGATGATTTTGGTTCTTTTCACATAAATGCTTAAAAGGCGTCAATGAAACTGACTGTTTCAAACACCTTGTTGATTTAAAGAGTTATCTCCCTTAACCTAGGTCTACTACCTTAAATATGCAAAGTATCTTCTTTTGAAAACTTTCTCATTTGTTTACCGAATTTTGAATTATGTACTTAAAACAATAAATATTCATATGAGTATTCGAGTTAAATGTTTATGTTTTCTACTCGATAGTTTTAGATAACCCTGGATTTCAGACCGTGTAGCAAGCCTGCACACGAACGCTCTACAGAAGGTCAATTAATTAGTAATAGTTTATATTCAGTCATGCCAGTTACGGTGTTAACATTGATTTTGCCAACTTAATAGTAAAAACAATTAGTTTAATGCCTTTTAAGAACAAATTAAATATTGAATCAGATCAGTCAAATATGGACAGAAATATAATAAATAATCATCAAATATACATATCAAATAAAAATATTAAAGTTTTGATTATTTAAATGCGAAAAAGTTAAAAGTTAGGTAATTCCAATACTACTTCAACAGTTCAATAATGATTTGTTTAAGCACCAAATAAGATATTATATCACAAATTTTAATAAAATAAAAGTGGAATTTCCATTGCAAATAAAATTGAAAGTGATTGATTGATTGATTGATTCTTAGAGTTTAGTGAGCAACTATATCAGGAAGAGACGAGTTAATTAACATTTCATAGAAAAGTATTGAGGGTGGATAAGGCAACTGGGACAATGATTTTTGATTTCCACTGGAAAAGAGTAGAAATTGGTCGGGGCTGGAAATGTTGACTTCTGTACGCCCCAAAGTGAGTTTGCTCTTTTATTTAGAAATGCAGAATGGCTTTTATTGAGCAAGGTCACAAAGTTTGTGTACAAGGGTTCGCAGTCAAGCTTTTCTTACATTTTGACGCTAACCATGCTAACCACAACCTGGGTACGCACTCATTCAGTTCTTTAAACGGAACCCCTAGAAACTTCAGGTACGGAGAAGAAAATCAAGAAAACTTAAGGTACCAATAAAAGTTGATAAGATGGATAGATGCATTGCAACGAAAACTTAACTAGAGTTTCAAGTTTTAGTTGTAATGTAACCATTGGTCATAATCCTATTGACCACTTTTTCTTTTGTGGTAATCGAAAACAAAAATCCTTAAAAAACTAATGGAAGAAAATTCCAACGATATCGTACAGCGCTTTACGTTTTTTTTTTGCACCAGGGGATAACGATAGGACATTTAATTTATTTCCAATTCCAAAGAACTCTAGCTAATACTATCAGTGTCTTCTCCAAAACTGCAAAACATAATTTAAAAGATAAGCATTAAGCATATGGAAGGGGAAGTTTGTCATGCTGTAAAACCTGGGGTATCTACAGCTATCTGTAACCTGCTATGTTTGTATGGCCCGTCAGGTAATATGTCAATAGCAATTTGGTGGTCATGAATAAGTTAAGTCTGAAAGTAACGATAAGACGATATATATGGTCCAATGTAAACAAGGCACTGTAAAGTTACTTTATACTGGAAAGCGATCATAAGATTAAGGAGTACCAGTTTAAGGTTTTTTCCCTCATATCCCTATACAGTCAACCAATTACAACTTATTTTGCGTGAACACACTGAAGGTGCTGTACATCTTCTGTAGGTAAAGTATTCTTTTTATCCTTGCTACATGTTCCCTAGTGTCATTGTCGTTTAATAGGAAAGAACATTTATGTAAGCTGTAGGAATCAGATTTAGCATAGCACGATATGAATTCATTCTAGAGATTAAAGAGTAGTTCTCTGTAAAGACCCCAAAACATATATTAAGGTGAGGCACGACATATCACGGATTTCGCTGAATTTCATTTTATAGGTTGATATATTGACCAATAAACAACAAAAACATAACTTGTTAATTAAGAATTGAATGCATTATTTTGAAGTTTCATTGGGATAATATGAAAGGGTTGACCGAAGCACATTTTTAATGAAGCGCGTCAGCGCTTCATGTTGAAAATGTGCGCCCGGTCAACCCTTTCATAGTCCCTATGAAACTTCAAAATAATGCATTCAATTCTTATAATTACATTTTAAACCCGAAATTATTTACTGGGAAGTACATCATGTACATTAGGATTGTATTTTTACAAATCCATGCACCACGTGAACACGTGGTCAAATGTGTTTCATGGGAATTGCAACTTCACATTGATATGCCACGTGATCGATGTTCACCTATCAAACTGACGGAATTCAAATGAAGATTCATGAAATGTAATTATTTATTCTTGACACCCGTTGACATGGTAACTGTTCCGGTCATTTCTGACCATCACTGATACCACAAATATAGGCCACTTTCAAACTTTTATTTATCAAGGAATATGAAGGATTTTTTAATTGATATTTTTGTACTTCATTTGAAGTCTTAAAGGCAAATTAAAAAAAAAGTTTTTAAACTTATTTTATATATGAAGTTATTACCAATTGAAAGCATTGAGAAATTGACAAATTTTGGATGCAAAAATGAGGAAAAACTTATGCATTTTTTCCATTTTTGAATAGCTTTTAGACTGAAAAGCCAGCACAGAAAATACCTTTCATGAGTATTATGACATAAAGCAATGTTAGGTTAATCAATGTATATAAAAATATCAGTGGCCAAAATTAGGTTAAATATAGTCTCTAACATTGTTTCTGGTTTATTACGTATATTTCTCACATCGAGATAGTTAAATTTTTACACTTTTAAGTTCGAGGTTTACCCGAGAACTTTAAAATGTGAAAATTTAACTATCGAGATGTGAGAAATTATCGTAATAAACCGGAAAACAATGTTAGAGATTTTTTCTCTAATTCCTACTCAAATTATTTGATGTAAAGCGAGTCTCAAGTATGCCGCTATTTTGTTGCTATCATCGTTGCTATGTGTATCATTGCGCCTTTCATTGAAAGGTGTATTAAGTGTAATATTTTTTTATAAAAATGTCATATTATCAGTAAACTGAGATATCTTAGTCATAAGAATGCAAAAACCAGTTCGCTAGAGTTAATTTCATCAACATCCGGTTGCACTATTTCTAGAAACTGACACGAGACATTTACATTATTGACCAATCAGCAAGTGAGATCAATTTCTAATTATGATGATTATTAATTTCATATAACATTATTTGGGAAGTATTTATTTTGAACAAGAACATAGTAATTTGTCAAAAAATGGCATTTTTGGTCATTAGCCTTTAACTATGAAAATGATATAGATATGATGAAATTTGAAACAACTGTCAGCATATCTACCAAACAAGACCCTTTTAACTTGCTGAAACCGTGAAATGGTTCCATGGTCAAAGGTTATGATTTCAAGGTCATCTAAAAATGACACAGATTTCAGAAAACAATGACAAAATCAAAATTTTGAATGACCTTGACTTGTATGGATGCATATAACCTTTTCAAGGTCATAATCTGTTAAACTGATCCTTCTACAGATAAATGATGTAATTGTTATTTTCAGGACAGACCAGTAGCAAATATGAGGTTATACTATATTTTAAGCAAATACCATTGTTCTTTGCAAGTTGCTGTGGCAACAAATTTTAACATTGATTATCCATTTCACAATGTATTTGCGCACTGATATTTTTATATCCAATAAGCAATACGTCAAAATTCCCATGATAAGTATGCCTTATGCTGGCTTTTTATAATTATAACACCTAAAAATTGGTCAAAGGGACAAAAAATGCATGAATTCTAAACATTTTTACAAATAAAAATCATCGCTTTCTATGTATCTTTAGTAACATCGTTCTCTCTTGGTATTCATCTTATCTTTAAAACTTTTTTGAACTGACTGATACGGCTTTAAATTAAGTACACACGCAAAAATAAGTTGAAAATCTATTTATCTTTGTGCATTAAAATACAAAAATACCAAAGTTGCAAAAATGAACAGTTAATTTATTTATGCTGTACACGTGTTTCAAGGAGTAACCTCTCACCAGCAGCATTAAAATCAAATAATGTAGAAAGCCATTAATGAAGGTTTGAAAATTTCCTCATTTATGGTTTCAGAGATAGTCAAAAGACTACTGCAATCCTTACTATGGCAACGATTGTCAAAATCAATGAAGTTTTTTTAATGTTTTTTTCTTTGTTGGTTAATGTTAACCTTAAAATAGCAAAAAATTAACAAAATATGCGACAGGTCCTGCCAAATGTTTTTATTGGTTACAGAGAATCGGTAAATGTGTTTGCTGTCCAAACTGTTCTTAAAAATATAGAGCAGATATTCAGCGTAGTAAAAACAGACAAAAACACAAACATGTACATTTTTTATTGTTTTTAAAATCAAAAAAGCACAATATAATAAATATGTAATTAACCATACAATATGTATACATTTACATCCATCAAATTATAGATTTTAAACAAACACAAAACCGTCGGAACAAACAAAAGATGCAATTACAACGATCGATAATAATTCAAGGAAAAAATCCCACTGGATAAAAAAATCCTCCAAAACTGGTTCATCTATCAATTTCTGTTAAAAAAATACATACATATTTGTGTAAAAAATAAAATGTCTTTTTCGGGTAATATTTCTGCTCGTAAATTCCATAAAAAAATCACTGCCTCTACTGTGTATATAATCAACAAAGAAATATGATAGGCCCACTACGATACAAAGATAAAATACGTCCACTTCGATACAGTGTTGACACTTTTGATTATTTGAACAACATTGTCCACACTACTGGACGAACAACTATAACCACAAACGCTACTGGTTATATTGACAAAGAAGATTACAATAACACGTCCTTTTAAGTTTAATATAATATTTATCAACACTTCCACTCAATATATAGCGTGAAATCGCTCTCTATTATTCACCAATAAATACATTTTCTTGTTGACTGAACCAATTTTCTCGTTAATGGCGACTCCAGGGGTGACAGCTTTGTTAGAAGTTTAAATCTCTATTGTTGAAATGAAATTGTCATTCCGCCCGACGAGCATCACGCCGATAATTGGTTATTATTTGACCAACAGATTATCTGTTTCCCAACAGTAAATTAAACATACATAATGAGTGTTCCTTTACAGTGGAGGATTAAATTACTAGGTAGCACATTTCCATTGCATAATATTTCCATTCAACAATATTGTTGGCATTAGAAAATAAACAAGAAGTCTGTTTCCCAAGAGCATGATACACAAAATGAAACATCAAGTATTTAATGCAGCAATTAGCGACGCCAATAAGTAAAAATCAAACATAAGTTTCTATTGGTCTAAGACATATCAGGTATGTAAATATTTATAAGAAAAACATATATTTTTACTCTTGGATTTAAATTGGCCTTTTACAAGACTTCTTAAGATGGAAGAAATTAACTACTCGTACAAAGAGAAACAGATAGAGACAAAATTAGCGGAAAATAGGACCAAAAAAGCTAATGCTAAAAATAATATAACTTGGTTGGGAAAAGCTCTGGGAAAGGCAGAATAACAAAAGGTTACAATCATTTTACAATTTAATTAATGACAATGGTCCAAAATATCTAAAAAGATTAATACCTCCCAAAATCCAAAGTACAACTACTTATCCACTACGAAACGGAGATGATTTAATCGTTCCTTTTTGTAGACTTTCTCTGACTCAAAGTTCTTTTATTCCATCAACAGTACGGTTATGGAACGCACTAGATCTGGATATCCGTAATGTTGACGCAATTTCTAAGTTCAAAAATGTACTACGACAGGATAGTTAAAAGAGAAGGAAATGTATTCCAAATTATTTTTCCTATGGCCCACGTAAATTTAATATAATTCTTACCCAACTCAGAAACTCTTCGTCCTTTCTCAATTTTGACTTGTGTAAAGTTAACATTATTGCTTGTTCTTCTTGTTAATGTGGAGCCCCGCGTGAAGATGTTCATCATTACTTTCTCGAATGTGCTAATTATGATGAAATTCGTGCTAGACTTTTATTTGATTTAGGCTGGTTACCAGAACATCTGGAAATTAATACCACCTTATTAACAAGTGGCCATTCCATACTTTCTTATGAAGAGAATATAACTGTATTCAAACACGTATTCAAATATATCAAAGATTCCAATCGATTCCTCATTGTTTAATTGCACAAGTGAATAAAACACTCACACCACGTTAATATATTGATATGATAAAAAGAAAGTAAACAATTAAATTACTTAATTTAAATGAAAAAAATACAAACACACAGGTAAACAATTACATATAACACCATATGTTGCCTGAATGCAGAAAGAAAGAGACAAAAAAGAAAAAAGGGGAAAAATCTGTGCCTTATTCCGAATGAAAGTTGAAAGTTACTTGGATAATGTAATTGAGAAAAAATCGCTTTTGCAAACCTAAAAACCGGAGATGATAAATTAAACTGATAGGAAAGGTATCAACTGCACTAAAAGCCAAAGTGTTTGTAGTCCTTTCTAGGAAATTCAAAGATCTTTTTTTTTGCAGCTTCGTATGTTCGTTGCCACTTTTCTGAATAAACAGTAGCATTAAGTTGACAGAATATTACTAAGAGGAAATCGAACTTATGTAATCAACGTTTTAAACCAACTAATGTATGATTCGTTGTTTCAAATCGCATTCAAATTTAAAGAAATTCAGGAAATTAGCATCAAACTCTAAATTTGCAAACAATTCTGTAAAATGTTACCTTCCACTTACAGAAATAAAACAAAAAGACTTTATAGACAGTGATCATTTCATGGCGCGAAGTTAATTTTGTTAAAAGATATGGCGAAAGTTTTCTTGAAATTATGCAGAAATTCATTTGAAAACTTACTAAGAGACCGACCATTTAACCTGAAGAGGGGTTATGGACAGAAAATTTTTTTTCGCGCTTCGCGCGGAACAATTTATTTATTTTTTTCTCGTGTATCAACAAAATATTTTTTTTCAAAATTAACATTATTTTTTTGGGCAGCCAAAATATTTTTTTCACATAAAATCGGCTCCAGATTATTTTTTTTAGAAAAAAACCATAGCCCCCTTCAAGTTAAATGGTCGGTCCCTAAGTATTAATTACAGCATTGTCTTGTGAGTTATAAGGAGGCATCCTTTTACTGAAAATGTCAAAAACTAGTCAAAACCCGGATAAAAAAATAAAATAGAGGAAGATTTCTCTTCAGGAGACATTTGAAACCAAAACACCAAAGGAATTTCATTTTAAGAATACAAAAACATGGACCGATTTCTTTTATTCACTTGTAAGAGAATATCTCATAAAAAGTCAACAATACACTTCTAGATACTTGTTAACCACAAGTATAAACGGGATCTGATTTGCCACCACATGTACAGAGTCAAGTATACTACTGAAAGAGATTAAAATCATATTAATAGCGGACAAATACTCTTTTGTTAAAATGAAATGGCACTTTAAATTTAGAATTAATGTTTGGTGTGATATACCAACAGAGAATATTACTACACAATGTCACATCCGGTTGTACATCCATGATGGTAAACGTCACCTTAGGGATCAATGTATAAAACCGTAATAGTTTAATAAATCTTAGAAAGTAATAATTATCGTAGTTGACCCATTGGTTTTAAGCTCTGATTTGTTTGAGCATATTTACTTTGTGTTTCCTTATAACTCGTCACACACTAGTGTGAAGCTAGCCCACAATAACAGCCCACAATAACCGCTAGCCGACAATAAGCCAGCCCACAATAAGAAAGGATGCGTTCGGTCAATTTCTTGTAAATTTGTATACAGATCAATAAAAATGATAAAGTAATAAAGATTTTAACTAAAATAATGGTAGATATATGTTCTATTGATTCTTAATTAAGCCAGCTGTTATGGTGCTCTCTTGGAGGTCCGCGCTATGTCCCGTTCTATTTATACTTACGAATTTTATATCTTAAGGTGTCTAATTTGCATTCGACAGGACAGATTCTTTAAAAAAATAATGTGGTGTTATTATGTAAAAAAAAATTGGTTATTATGTACAAAATTACTGAGATTGATTTACCAAATTTTTACTTTAGTGTCGTCTAGCTGTCCAAATACAAAGTAAATATAGTTAAAAACACGCATACTAGCATACTATTCGCTTTCGCAAAATGTTCATTGTAACTAAGATCACTGCTTTTTGATTTTCAGTGAGGAGGTGGGGGAATTTTGTAATGGTGCCAGTGAAAAAAAGTCTTATCCTAATTGACATGAAAATAAATAATTTAATTTTGATTTGTAGAATAAAAATTTTTTTGAAAATACAAAAAAAAAATTTATGGGACATGTGGTGAAAAAAAAATAATTTGTTTAAGATTTTCATGAAAAATCATTTATCAACAAAATCACCCCCAGTCCAATCCTCTGAAAATCAAATGACTGTCCTAAAAATTTACCCGTGGGGCACGAAAATAGTGCTATATAAAATAGTGCAAAAATGGACATAATATACAGTATCTTAATTGCATGTAATGCAAGGCTGCTATTTATTTTAAATAAT